>OLKM01000041.1:444537-449537 GCA_900291075.1 Melanogrammus aeglefinus
GAGAGAGAGAGAGAGAAGAGAGAGAGAGAGAGAGAGAGAGAGAGAGAGAGAGAGAGAGAGAGAGAGAGAGAGAGAGAGAGAGAGAGAGAGAGAGAGAGAGAGAGAGAGAGAGAGAGAGAGAGAGAGAGAGAGAGAGAGAGAGAGAGAGAGAGAGAGAGAGAGAGAGAAGGAGAGAAGGAGAGAGGGAGGGAGGTTTGTCCTGTTCCTCACTCCTCGCTCCACTCCCAGAAGATTCATGCAACGTAAACACTGGCCCTCAATGTTCCTGCTGGCGGACAGACACAACAAGAGAGCATCTCCTCTCTTTCCTCTCCTCCTTTCCTCTCTCTCTCCTCTCCTCTCCCCTCTCCTCCTCTCCTCTCTCCCTTCTCCTCTCTCTCTTCTCTCCTCTCTCCTTTCTCCTCTCTCGTCTCCTCTTTCCTCCCTCCTCTCTCCTCTTCTCTCCCCTCTCCTCTCCTCTCTCCTTCCTCCCCTCTCCTCTCTCCCCTCTCCTCACTCCTCTCCTCTTTCCTCTCTCCTCTCTCCTCTTCTCTCCCCTCTCCCCTCTCATCTCTCTGCTCTGTCCTCTCCTCTCGCCTTCCTACTCTCTCTCCTCTCCTTACTCCTCTCTCTCCTCTCCTTTTTCCTCCCTCCTCCCTCCTCTCTCCTCCCTCCTTTCTCCTCCTCCTCCTCTCTCCTCCCTCCTTTCTCCCCTCTCCTCTCTCCTCCCTCCTCTCCCCTCTCCCCTCTCCTCTCTCCTCTTCCCACGTTAATAAAGGCTGGTCTACGCTGAGGGGAGAGCGATGGAGTCATGATCGCATCCATCCTCCTCCTCACCGCTCTTCATCTCACTTTATGGTCCGACAGAGCACCTCACTCAAGTGGAATGTCTTCACAGTGCCAGGGGTCGGGGGTCACAGAGAATATGCTCTCTCCTTCTCAACCCGGTGGAGATGAGGAGATATTCCACTCCCAGGTTTAGCTAAGAGCATCCTTAACCCCTTACCTGATCCTTAATCACCTGTCCCTTAACCTTAAACCTCACCGACTCCATACCTGGAACTTAACCCCTAACCCTCACCTTCTAACCCCCTCTTCCCTCTGAGTCCACTGTGTGGGAATTCATCAGAAGTTCAGATTTAAGAAGTGATTCGTCCTCTCCAGCATTTCCATTATACCATCTATTACCCCCTAAGCATAATTAGTAAACCCAAAAGAGCTAATAAGCTAAAGGCTAACGAGTACAACCAGCTGGTTGGCATGCTGGTCGGAGCTAAAACGTGGAAGTCTTATCCCTCTGGGGCGGCTCGGCTCCTGGAGCGGGCTCCACGGACCACCTGGGAGCTTTAAGGAGTGCTGAACCCGGGTCAGGATTCAGAAAGTCTCTCCTCCCGACAAACCAGCTGATTCCACTCTGAGCACCGCAGAGAGGAGCTCCCTGCTGGCATTCCCTCGCAGACAGTCAGACAGAGATACAGTCAGACAGGGGTACAGTCAGACAGAGATACAGTCAGACAGAGATGCAGTCAGACAGAGGTAGAGTAAGTCAGGGGTACAATCAGACACAGATACAGTCAGACAGAGATACAGTCAGACAGAAGTAGAGTAGGTCAGGGGTTCAGTCATTCAGAGGTTCAGTCAGACAGACAGAGGTACAGTCAGACAGAGGATCAGTCAGACAGAGGTTCAGTAAGACAGGCAGAGGTTGAGGCAGACAGAGGTTCAGTCAGACAGAGGAACAGTCAGACAGACAGAGACAAAATCAGTCAGAGGTACAGTCAGTCAGAGGTTCAGTCAGACAGAGGTTCAGACAGACAGAGGTACAGTCAGACAGAGACACCGTCAGTATAAAGTTTCAGTCCGACAGAGAAAAGGTCAGACAGAGGTACAGTAAGACAGACACAGATACAGTCAGACAGAGGTACAGTCAGACAGAGGTACAGTAAGACAGACACAGATACAGTCAGACAGAGGTACAGTCAGACAGAGGTACAGTAAGACAGACACAGATACAGTCAGACAGAGGTACACAGTCAGACAGAGGTACAGTAAGACAGACACAGATACAGTCAGACAGAGGTTCAGTCAGACAGAGGTACAGTGAGACAGACACAGATACAGTCAGACAGAGGTTCAGTCTGCCAGAGGTACAGTGAGACAGACACAGATACAGTCAGACAGAGGTTCAGTCAGCCAGAGGTAGGGTTGTAGGCTCAGAGGAGCTGGTATCTGGTGGCCGGCTGCCAGTGGGAGCTTATGGGGAAGGTGATGTAATGTTGACACACTGCAGGAATATCTCACCTCCAACGTCTCTGTCAGCCACTCACCTGGGTTTATATAAGCCCCAAAGCATTCTGGGTAGGATCAAGCGAACACAGGCACACAGACAATGATCCGCCTGTCACTCAGGCAGAGCAGAAAGTGTGCGTGTGTGTGCGTGTCCATGTGTGCGTTTAGAGTGTGTTTAGAGTGTGTGCGTGTGCGTGTGTGCGTACAAGTGAGGAGCGTTGAGTGCATGCATCCTCCCTTCCTTCCTTGCTAAACGAGACCTCTTGTCTGAGTGTTGCGTGTTCTGTTGATAAAGTTTGCTTCAAACGGCACTCCTCCCGCGGCGGTGATGTCTGCTAGCTTACGCCACGTCGTAGCGCTCAGTCGCCGTATCAGATGAACCCACTGCTCCCGGGGTTTGGACCGTTCGTAAGGTTACCACGGAGACCACGCCCACCACATCAGTACCAGCGGGTTTTTCACATGAGGGGCCCCAGGGGGCCCCGAGAGGGGTAGTACCATATAGGGTGGAAGGATACAGGAACGATGGAATGATGTTGTATTTATAGTGAATTAAAGTAAGAATACTCAATATAAGTAATATAGATTACAAGCACTGAAAAAAACACCATGAAGTTATTCACATGTGGGCAGACATACAGACAGACAGACAGACATGCAGACAGACAGGCAGAGGGAGAGGCAGACGGACAGAGCGGCAGACAGACAGAAAGAATGACAGGTAGACAGACAGACAGACAGACGGACAGACAGACAGACAGACAGGCAGAAAGGCAGAAGGACATACAGGCAGAGGGACAGACGGACAGAGGGACAGACGGACAGACAGGCAGAGAGACAGACAGGCAGAGGGACAGACAGGCAGAGAGACAGACAGGCAGAGGGACAGACGGACAGGCAGACAGACAGACAGGCAGACACACAGAGAGATAGCCCCTGGTGTTCCAGTGGTCTGTGTCGTGTCGCCGGGTTCGTCTGCAGCCCTGACAGACGCTGTACACCAGAGAGGATCCACCCGTCTGCGACCCGCGAGCGTCCCGGCAGACCCCCCCCCCCCCCCCCCCGCCCCCCACATTGTCATGGAAACGGAACCCCAACACCACGGGGATCCAATGGGAGGGCGTGGGGGCGGCGGTCTGGGCGGGTTAGGAGGGCGGGGGTGGGGGGCCCTGTCGTGGAGGTATGAACGCTATGATGGAGCTTCTTCTAAATGAGTCCTCCAGGAATGTGTAAATAAAACACGAGCGTCGCTGCAGGTGAGGCCGGCGAGCGTGAGCTCATCTCCAGCGTGTTTCCACCGGTGGTTATGCAACGCGCCGAACCAGTTCCTCCTGAAGGAGGATCCGCTCTTGAAGCGCTCTTGTTTGTGTGTGGCCGCGACTTACCGCACAACAACACCACCAGAAGTTTTATGGTGTGATGGCGAGCTAGGCTAGCATCGTTAGCTTCGTGAATCTAGCGTCGTTAGCCCCGTGTCGCTAGCGATGTTGGCCCCGTGTCGCTAGCGTCGTTAGCCCCGCCCCACTAGCTTGGGTAGACCCATGAAGCGAGCGCCGTTAGCCCCCCTGCTCCATGGTGTCAGGGCCTCCGTTAGCGTAGCGCTGAGGAGGGTAAGCGCGTGGCCGCGGTTCAAAGCTCGGAGGGCGAGGGATTCCTGAGCCCCCTAACACCCTCCGGCGTCTCCCGCTCGCCGAGGTCGTCTGAGAGGGATGGCTCCGATAAATAACTTTAATGTGCGTCCAGCATAAACATTGCAGGATAAAAACAGCAGCCGACAAGAGTTATGGCCGTCTAAAAGCAGTTTGAAGCGGCCTGGGTTTAGCCTGTGCTGAACACCTGAGAACAGATCCTGGCTGATTACTGGTCCAAACCAAGCCATCTCAGCCCGGGAAGCTTCTGGAATGTTCCAAGACCCAAATGTGTTCATTGTGGTGGATAAAGTACGGCTCATCGTATCGTCATTTATCTTATCTTTGAGAGTCCAGAGTAGAAAAGAACTAACTTCACAATGCTCTATCTGTTAAGCCCCCTACATAGTAAATGGACTGCATTAATACAGCTCTTTTATAACCAGTGGCCACTCAAAGCACTTTACAATACAGCCTAACATTCATCCAATCATGCACACATTCACACACCGACGGCGTCAGCCACGCAGGGCGACCGCCAGCTCGTCAGGAGCAGTCAGGGTGAGGCGTCTTGCTCAGGGACACCTCGAACACTCTGCTAGGAGGAGCCGGGGATCGAACCAGCAACCCTACAGTGCCCAGCCGACCCGCTCTACCTCCTGAGCCGCATGCCGCCCCTTCAGCAGAGGATGGCAGTGGTTCTCCTCCACCGAGGACGCTGAATGGAGGTCTGGGGAACCTTTGTTGCTGCTCGTCTGAGCCCCCGGCCCCAGCTGGAGGTCTGGTCCTCTCTCCGCTCCGGGGGCTAGCGGGAAAGCCGTGGCTAGGGCGTTAGCATGGAGGTCGGCTTTGTGGAGCGGCGTGCCGGACCAGCGGCCTCACCCGCCTCTTCGCGCCCAGGTCCCTTTCATTACCCAGAGTGCCTTTCTTCTCTGAACACAGGCCCAGCGGCCGGCCCGGGGGCGGGGCCTGAGACCAGGAGCACTCGGACCCCTGCTGGGAGGAGGAGCAGCAGCAGGAGCAGCAGCAGGAGGCGCGGTCTGGCGCCATGGCAACGCCGGCCCTTTGATGTCCCCCTCTGAGCAGTCTGGGACAGCGGCTGTC
>OLKM01000041.1:452037-459304 GCA_900291075.1 Melanogrammus aeglefinus
CACCATGCTGCTTCTTCATCACACAGACACTGAGGAACACCCCCAACCACACCCCCCTCCACCTGATCCTCCTCAATCCCCTCTCAACCTCTCCCCTCTCCACCTCCTCCTCTCCCCACCTCTCTCCTCCTCCACCTCCTTCTCTCCTCTCCCATCCACAACCCCTCCCCTCCTCCACCACCTCTCACCTCCTCCTCCTCCTCTTCTACTCTCCTCCGTCTCTCATCTCTTCCTCCACCTCCTCTCTCCTGGTCCACCACCTCTCTCCTCCACCACCTTTCTCCTCCTCCACCTCTGTCCTCCAGCTCCTCCTCCTCTCCTCCTCCTCCTCTCCTCCTCCTCTCCTCTCCACCTCCTCTCCTCCTCCCTCCTGATCCACCACCTCTCTCCTCCTCCCCCCTCCTGTCCCCCCCCCCTCCCCTCTCCTCCCCCCCTGGTGGAGGTGGGCTCCAGGGAGGCGTGGGCAGGGCCACAGCCACCGTGATTAGAATGCTTGCAGCTCGCCACCCATCCGTGACGTGACATAGGCTCTGATGATGTTACAGCGAGGGGGCTGGTCGGGTAACAGGCGGCTCTGATTGAGCTGTTGTCTAACCAAGCCGTCAGTGGTCAACGTGACCCCGGGAGTCTGATCGCAGTAAAATGATATCAAGCGCACCCAAAGCCTACCAGCATCAGAACCAATTCATGTGGCTCCTCCCCTTTCAGTCCCGAGACATCTGGTGCCTTGCTCACTGGCACCTCAGTGATCCCAAAGGTCAAGTCAATATGATAGAGCAAAAACGAAACCATTAATAATGAAGGATATCTTCCATTCTAAATTATTTGTTGGACCCTAAGCTTCTTTTTAAGGTATAAGTATTTGATTGAATACGTACTACTCTGTAATTACTGAAAATAAGTTGAGCAATGAAAGGTTATCGCTATCAGTAGTAAGCTAAAGCCTAAAGAAGCAGACTAAAGTATTCAGTATTTTATTTTTCCTAGCTCTAGGATGAAGGGACGTTGCATCGCCCCCTGCTGGTCACGACTGGTTTCAGCGGTTGAAGATTCCCACTGAAACCAGTGTGGAATGTCAACCAAAAATAAAAAAAATAGGCCTGCACACAACATTATGCTGTAAAAAATACACGCATCCATCGAGTCTGTGATTATTATAAGATTAATTAGTAGCAACAATCGCATTAGCGTGAAACATGGAGATGGATTGTGACTATTTAGATTCCATGAAACTCCGGGTTTTACGAGCCCATAATTACACACGCAGACTCTGAGAACCGCAGAAGTGAAATAAATAACACTTCATCCCCGGGTCAAGGTCTCTCTGCTCTCCTCCCACCTGTCCGGAATACCTCAACTGATTTAGAGGCTCCAACATCACGGCCCCAATTAGTCGAGTCGACGCTGAACACGGCCACAGGTCCGATCCCGCGGGCGGTACATCACCCGGACAGCCGTGCGTCAGGCGCGCCGTGAGTTACAGCGCGTTGTTTCTACCGCGGGGCTGTGAGCGTAAATCACCGAGACACGGAGAAAGTGGAGGCCAACACCTCCCCGTCCCACCTCACTGTTGCTTTATGAAGCATTATACATGTGTCAACTGTAGACAAAGTCCCATCTGCAAGTTTTAAAACGTTTATCTACCGCTAATCTGATTGAATCTACTAATTCAAGTATGAATACACAGTCGCTAAAGCAGAATTACGGGAATCTGAAACCTTAAATCAGGAGATTTTATTACATGAAAAATATATTCAGTACAACATGGTGACGTCACACATAGTCAACCTGGGGTGTGTGTGTGTGTGTGTGTGTGTGTGTGTGTGTGTGTGTGTGTGTGTGTGTGTGTGTGTGTGTGTGTGTGTGTGTGTGTGTGTGTGTGTGTGGTGTGTGTGTGTGTGTGTGTGTGTGTGTGTGTGTGTGGTGTGTGTGTGTGTGTGTGTGTGTGTGTGTGTGTGTGTGTGTGTGTGTGTGTGTGTGTGTGTGTGTGTGTGTGTGTGTCGTGTGTGTGTGTGTGTGTGTGTGTGTGTGCGTGTGTGTGTGTGTGTTGTGTGTGTTGTGTGTGTGTGTGTGTTTGTGTGTGGGGGGGTCTGTATCTGTGGTTCTGTTTGTTTGTGTGTGTGTATGTGTGTGTGTTTATACTAACCAGTTTACCACTATAGACTAACTACAATACAGCCTATTAAAATTACTAACTAGCAGCTAAAGTAGCCTACACTACCAGTATCTAAACTAACTTGTACCTAACTAGAATCTATACTATAGTATCTATACTATCTAGTCTGTCCTAACTGTACTAACTAGTAATTAAGTAATTAACCCGAACACACTTTAGACTGTTCACTAATCTTGCCAACCAATACGAACCAGTTAACCAGTATCTATATCAACTCGTCTAACTAACCAGTCTTCTGTTCAACCCCATGCCGTGAGCCCGGCCCCCCCTCCACCTCTCTGCTGATTGGCTGATGAGGTCAGGGGTCATGTGATTGAGGCAGGAAGCGCTGATCACAGGTGTAATTAGCGGGAAAATGAGGGCGCATCAGAAGACATAATGGCTGAGCACCCTCAGGCTGCTCTGCTCGGACCCACAGCGGAGAGGAGGGGGGATGTGTTTGCACGAGTGTCTGTGTTTGTTTGTGTTTGTGCTGCCTGTGTGTGTGTGTGTGTGTGTGTGTGTGTGTGTGTGTGTGTGTGTGTGTGTGTGTGTGTGTGTGTGTGTGTGTGTGTGTGTGGTGTGTGTGTGTGTGTGTGTGTGTGCTGCTGCCTGTGTGTGTGTGTGGTGTGTGTGTGTGTGTGTGTGTGTGTGTGTGTGGTTGTGTGTGTGTGTGTGTGTGTGTGTGTGTGTGTGTGTGTGTGTGTGCTGCGTGTGTGTCTGCGTGTGTGTCTGTGTGTGTGTGTGTGGTGTGTGTGTGTGTGTGTGTGTGTGTGTGTGTGTGTGTGCTGCGTGTGTGTGTGTGTGTGCTGCGTGTGTGTGCGTGTGTGTGTGTGTGTGTGCGTGTGTGTGTGTGTGTGTGTGTGTGTGTGTGTGTGTGTGTGTGTGTGTGTGTGTGTGTGTGTGCTGCGTGTGTGTACGTGTGTGTGTGTGTGTGTGTGTGTGTGTGTGTGTGTGTGTGTGTGTGTGTGTGTGTGTGTGTGTGTGTGTGTGTGTCTTTGTGCATGTGTGTGTTTGTGTGCGTGCGTGCGGACCCTTTGTTCCGTGACTGGAACATGACAATAATGATGTTCATTATTAAAGTTGAACCTGATGTATATTCACACCCAAGAAGACTGGTCAGGTGAAGGCGGGAAGGAGAGGAGTAGAGGAGAGGAGAGGACGAGAGGAGAGGAGAGATGAGAGAAGCAGAGGAGAAAAGATAAGGAGAGGAGGAAAGGATAGGAGGATAGGTGAGAAGGAGAGTGTACAAGAGAGAAGAGAAGGAGAGGAGAGGAGAAAAGGAGGGGAACAGAGCAGAGAATGAGAGGAGGAGAGGACTAGAAGAAGAAGAAGAGGGGAAGAGAAGGAGAGGAGAGGAGGGGAAGGAATATAGAAGAAGGAGAGGGGATAGAAGAAGAGGAGGGGGGAGAGGAGGGGAGGAGGGGGGGGAGGAGGAGAGGAGGTCTCTAAAGTTCGGGGTGATTAGGGGCCATTGTTGTGTTGTGGTGACGGTTGAACAACAACCTCCCCATCGTATCTCTTTCATCCAGCCTCTATCGCAAAATTAGAGGCTCCTCTCTCACCACTCATAAAAGTGTGCACGTGATGTGGGCGTGCACGTGCACTGTGTCATCGGCAGCACGCACACAGCTGTGGTCTGAACACACGGCACCAAAACATGCACCTGGTTAGTCTGTGGTCTCTGGTCTCTGGTCTCTGGTCTCTGGTCTCTGGTCTCTGGTCTCTGGTCTCTGGTCTCTGGTCTCTGGTCTCTGGTCTGTGGTCTCTGGTCTGTGGTCTCTGGTCTCTGGTCCTGGTCTGTGGTCTCTGGTCTCTGGTCTCTGGTCTGTGGTCTCTGGTCTCTGGTCTGTGGTCTCTGGTCTGTGGTCTGTGGTCTCTGGTCTCTGGTCTCTGGTCTCTGGTCTCTGGTCTGTGGTCTCTGGTCTGTGGTCTCTGGTCTCTGGTCTCTGGTCTCTGGTCTCTGGTCTGTGGTCTCTGGTCTGTGGTCTCTGGTCTCTGGTCTGTGGTCTCTGGTCCTGGTCTGTGGTCTCTGGTCTGTGGTCTCTGGTCCTGGTCTCGGTCTAAGGTCTGGTAACATCCACATCTCTTGGACTGATTTCACCAAAATAATTTATCTGATGAATGAGTTACTCAGTTATGCAGTGCTAACCCTAACCCTAACCATAACCCTAACCATAACCCTAAACTCTAAATTCTACAAAAGGATGAATTCGTATAATCTCAAAACGCACAAATGTGTGATCTCAGTACAGGCTCTGCATCCTGGTCCTGGACCTCGCCTGCTGGGGAACGTTTACCTCGCTAACCCCCCGACAGACCCCCCCACCGCTGGGTACACAGACCCCCCCTTTCCCCCGCCCCCCTGCTCAGCAAACACCCCCCCACACACACCCCCACCCCACTAATCCCCGGACCAGGAAGCAGTCCGGGCCCCGCAATCAAAGCCAAGGGCAGGCTGAGGGCCTCGCCCGGGAGAGCCCCGAGCAAACAGGGCCCCGGCCCCGCTGCAAGGCGCGGTGTTTGCCCTGACCCTGACCCCCCAGGGTCAGGACCCCCCCTAATGGAGCACGGCGGGCCGTTTTATACAGTACCGCTCAAACAGGGCAGGAATGCCGGCTAGACTGGTGGAGATAGGCGACACGCGGGGGATTATGGGAGATTGTGTTCCCTTTGATGTGGGCCCACTCAGCGGCTGATTCCCTGTCATTACCCGGAGCGCTGCCTGACAGACGGACGGCCCTCAGACATGTCTTCATCCGGTCGGCTGGTGAATCATTGAGCAGTCACTGCCCCCCCCTCCCCCTAGACCAATACTAGTCCTAATAGACCAATACTTGTCCTCATATACCTAATGCTAATCCAATTAGACCTGGATTACACCTAAAACTAGCCCTAGCCCTAACTCTGTTAGAATTGTTAGGTATTTATTAATACCAGTTTATAGAATTGTTAAACCCCTATCCTAACCATCTCTCACCTAACCCCCAACCTAACCGTCTCTAGCCTAACCTCTACCCTAACCATCTCTCACCTAACCCCCAACCTAACCGTCTCTAGCCTAACCTCTACCCTAACCATCTCTCACCTAACTCCTAACCTAACCCTCTCTAACCTAACCCTCTCTAACCTAACTCCTAACCTAACCCTCTCTAACCTAACCCTCTCTAACCTAACCCCTAACCTAACCCTCTCTAACCTAACTCCTAACCTAACCCTCTCTAACCTAACCCTCTCTAACCTAACCCCTAACCTAACCCTCTCTAACCTAACTCCCAACCTAACCCTCTCTAGCTGAGGCAGACCCAGCCACCGAGCGGCGTCCTGCCGGCAGCAGAGACCTCCTCGTGCCCGGCTGCTCCGCGCTGGCATGCTAGGAAGCAGATAGCGCACTCAGATCAAAGCGCGCCTGCATCATCAGACCACGGCGACATCCAGGTTAAGGAGAGACTCAAAACATCTCCGCTGTCGGCACAAAGCGTCCGGCGATAAGGCGCTCCCTCCTAGGTCCTCATCAGAGTCCTCCATGAGGGTCGAGCCGGAGGAGTAACCAGACCAATCGTCGTCGTGCATCAAGACGCCAGCATCCTCTCGCTCCCCGGCTTTGATGTCCGTCCATCCGGGCGCGACGCTGCGTCCTATTGGCTGGCCGCCGCCAGCCCGCGGTCCACCTGCATGAGGCTGGGGGGAGGGGGGGGGGGGGAGGGGAGGGGGGCGCCGTCTTGCAGGTCGACGCTGCCGTCGCCCCTAGAGCCTTAACAAGCCGTGAAGATAAGATGGCTGCCGATAAGGAAGGCTCTTTTCCTGCGAGGGGAGATAAGGGATCTGACAGGGGAAGTAAGAGTGGTTCAGACGCTCTCTGCAAGGCTGGAGCCTCAGGGAGATATCAGTCAACAGCGGAGAAACCAGGCGTCTTAAGGAGATATCAGTCGACACCAGAGGAACCAGGCATCTTAAGGGCCTCTAAGGGCCTTTAGTTGGAAAGGTTTAACAAATACATTCAACCTCTTAATTAAGGAAATATTCCTTGGACCGAACCAACAAGACAAATAAAGAGATGTGTCTTAAGTGATTTGACATATCATCTAAGGGTAAATGGCTTAAGAGGCAGGGTTTAAGGGATAACAGACAACAGCTACTTGAGTGAGGAAGGCACATGTTTAAGGTAACAATGAGTAAAGCCAAGAAAGTGTTTTCCAACCTTGAGCTGAGACAACGGGGAGCCCTGATGTTATTATGGGTACCGGGATACTGCAGAGTTATAGGCTATAGTTTTATCTATATCTATATCTATATATATAATTATATCCTCTACCTATATAGACTGAGAAACACATGAACTACTGCTAGCTAGGCTAACAGTGCAGAGCCTCACATGTGACCCCTGGGACTCAGTGGCATGCTCTGAACCGAAGTTTGAGGCCACAGGGGTCATCATCATCATCATCATCATCATCATCATCATCATCATCATCATCATCATCATCATCATCATCATCATCATCATCATCATCATCACCTCAGAACACAAGGTGGGCAAGAAACTGAGCTAAGAGTTAAGGGGGTAGAGGTAAGGGCTAGGATCTAAATAACAGGAGCTAAGGGGCTAAAGAACGTGAGCTTTAGGCTAAAGGATAGGAGCTAAGGGCTAAAGACAGGAGTTGGGGTCTAAAGAACCAGAGCTATGGGGCTATACGGATAAACAGGGGCTAAAGACAAAGAACAGGTGCTAAGGGGCTACAGGCTAGGAGTTAAGGGCTAAGGTCAAGAGTTAAGGGCTAAGGGCTGGCCCGATGTGGAGGTCTCTTTCCTGGCTGACCTGGAGCAGCGCCAGCAGGCTATCGTCATTAGCTTAGCGCTCAGCAACCAACAGAATGAAGAATACGGCCTAGAACAGAGAGAACCTCCATGCTCTGATTACCCTGAGACAGAGAGAGAAAGAGAGGGGGGGAGGAGAGAGAGAGAGGGAGAGAGGGGGGAGAGAGAGAGAGAGAGAGAGAGAGAGAGAGAGAGAGAGAGACAGAGACAGAGACAGAGAGAGAGAGATGAGAGAGATTGTCTCTGAGGGAGGGGGAGGGGGAGAGGGAGAGGGAACGAGATATGGAGAGCATG
>OLKM01000041.1:459329-481829 GCA_900291075.1 Melanogrammus aeglefinus
AGAGAGGGGGGAGTAGAGCCGTAAAAAGAGAGGGGAAGACGAGAGAGCGAAGATGGTAACCCACATATGAGCTGGCCGAGAGCGAGCTCGACCCTTGGCAGATGAGAAGCAGGAGCTGAGAAAGAAGAGAAGATGAAATGCCCCAGCTGCCTTGGGGGAAAGAGCGAGTTCAGGAACGGGGCCAGTAGAGAGAGAGAGAAGAGAAGAGAGAGGAGAGGAGAGAGGAAGAGAGAGAGAGAGAGAGAGAGAGAGAGAGAGAGAGAGAGAGAGAGAGAGAGAGAGAGAGAGAGAGAGAGAGGGAGAGAGAGAGAGAGAGGGGGGAGAGAGAAAGAGAGGAGAGAGAGAGGGAGAGAGAGCGAGCGAGAGAGAGGGAGAGAGAGAGAGAAGGAGGGGGAAGAGAGAGTTAGGGAAGGGAGAGAGAGAGAGAGAGGTGAGAGGCGGGGGGCAGAGGGAAGGGGGAGAGAGAGAGAAGGGAGAGAGAGAGAGAGAGAGAGAGAGAGAGAGAGAGAGTGCCAGAGGAGAGGGTGGAGAGAGAGAGAGGTGGAAGAGGAGTGGGGAAGAGAGAGGAGCGAGAGTTGGTGAGAGGGGGAGAGAGAGAGAGAGAGATGAGAGGGTAGAGAGAGAGAGAGGGAGAGAGAGAGAGAGAGAGAGAGAGAGAGAGAGGAGAGAGAGAGAGAGAGAGAGAGAGAGAGAAGAGAGAGAAGAGAGAGGGCTCCTTGTTGGCATGGGGGAACGTAGTTTTCTCTCTCAGGTCGCTTGGCACAAAGTGTCCTGGACACAAGTTATCATGATAATGATGGGATCACTCCCATCAACCCTCTCCTCCCTCCCTCTCCCTCCTTCCTGCCCTCCTCCCTCCCTCCCTCCCTCCTCCTCTCCCTCCCTCCTCCTCCCTCCCTCCCTCCCTCCCTCCCTCCCTCTCTCTCTCTCTCTTCTCTCTCTCTCTCCTCTCTCTCTCTCTCTCTCTCTCTCTCTCTCTCTCTCTCTCTCTCTCTCTCTCTCTCTCTCTCTCTCTCTCTCTCCCCTCTCCCTGTCGCTCACTCTCATCATTTGCATTGCCAAAGCATGCATTCAAACACAATAAGCAAAAGTACAATTCAAAGTTTCACAGAGTGTCTGCAGTGAGTGAAGCTGATTCTCTGATTCTCTGATCTCTCTCTCTCCCCCCCCTCTCTTTCTCTTCTCCCTTTTACTCTCTCTCCCTCTCCCCCTCCCTTCCTCTCTCCCTCTGACCCGTCTCCAACAGCCGCCTCTCTCTCCAAGCGGCCCGTTGCCAAGCGACCGGCCGCAGGGTGTTTACATACGCCTAGCGACGCGGCACTGTCACTCCGATGATCGCTGACCGCGAAAAGCGGCCCGAACGGGGGGCAGAGCCTCTTGGTACACCTGCCAGGTACAAGAGGCCGCCTGTGGAGCTGCACTGGGCCGGCACTGATCCGGACGGCCCGCGCCGTGTTCCTGTCTCCGCTGAGCTTTAATAACCTCTGTACACTGACGGCTGGAGAGACGCGTGGAAGTCTGACGTCTGACGGGCGTCAGGACGAACGCTGGATTCCAATCAGATCGCTGATCGCGAAAATGTAATCATAGTTTATTTAAGCCTTATTCGAACTATCTCTCTCTAACCCTCTGGGAGACCGGAGTGAGGGGGGGGAGGGAGGAGGGAGGGAGGAGGGAGGGAGGAGTGAGTGAGTGAGTGAGTGAGCCGAGTGATGTGAGTGAGTGAGTGAGTGAGTGAGTGAGAGAGAGAGAGAGAGAGAGAGAGAGAGAGAGAGAGAGGAGAGAGAGAGAGAGAGAGAGAGGGGGGGGGGGGGGGGGGGGGGGGGGGGGGAGAGAGGGAGGGAGACCGGGAGGGAGGGAGACAGGTGACTGACAGGTGTCTGTCATGTGGATTATAAGAGAACAGAGGACATGTTAATAAGCCAAGAAAGAAAGTTTATTTTTAGTTATATGATATTAATTATATTAAATAAAACCAAAATGATGGACAGAAATAAAGATATTACTTTATTAATTTGACTAAATGACTATGTTAATACAGCAGTAGTTAATTATATAGGGGATGGCTCCCTCTAGTGGTACAACATCAGACCGACACAAATGGGGGTAAAGACCGTTTAATCATAATATAATCCATCATTAAACAAGTTCCTTTGGTGTTCTCTACTGGTTCATATGGGAATAATAATACGGTCTCTCTCTGGTAATAAACTACACCTTAAATAAAAACATTTGGGTTGGAAAATTAACATTTAAAATCAATGAAATGTTTTTTATTGGAAGAGATCAAAGATTCGTTTTTAATGTCTGTTGATCTAAGCCCCTCCTCTGACGGACTAGTCCAGCCGAACGGGCCTGGACCCGGACTAAGGACCAGGACTGGGACCATGCTGACCCAGACCAAGACTACGACCAGGACTAGGGACTACCATGCTGATCCATTAACACCGTGAACCGGGACGGCGCCTCGAGCCCCCGACACGGAGACCCCCATCACGGCAGCGTCTCGTGCTCCTCCGGTTATCATCGCTGCTTATTTATCCCCCGCCTCCTCTCTGCTCGCTTGCGAGCTGTTTCCGGATACCGGAAGTCAGTAGGATTCCCAAAGATGGCGGAGCAAGGTCCGACGGCCATCGCGACGCGGCTCCGCAACCAGCTGCAGTCGGTGTACAGCCTGGACCCGTTGCGGAACGAGGTGAGTCCAGTCTACCGGGAATCCCCCATCCGCACGGGACCGCGGAGCGGCGGGGAGCGTGGGCGGTCGGTACCGGGGCAGCACGTGGCGCGGAGAAGTGGCAGCGGGGAGAGCTGCTCGCTGCTCCGCGCGGACAAGTGATGGAGAGAGGGAGAGCGCGGGGGGAGAGGCGCGTCTGCGCAGGCGTACGGCGGGGGTCCACCGCGGGGGTCCATGTCGGTGTTGTTCTTGTCGGTGCGAGGCGACCCGTTCACCGCGGGCTGCTTCCCGGCCAAACAACAACAAAGCGACAGAGACGTCACTTCAGGAGGTTTCAAAACCGCGCGTGTCGCCGTAAGCCGAGGAGAACCGGGACCTGGTCCGGGTGTCCCCCTTCTGGACCCGTTCCCAGACCCGGTCCTCGGCGGGCTGGGCTCTGGTAGGACGGGCGTCCCAGTCCGGTGTTGTGTTGTCTAAAGTGTGTTTCAACACGCAGAGCGTCGTCTGTTCCGTGTCTCGGTACTCCGTCGTGTCCCGCGCACGGAGTTCCGTGTCCCGCGTACGGAGCTCCGTGTCCCGTGTACGGAGCCCAAAGCTGCCGCACGGTTCCGACCCAAAGTTGGACCGGACCCGTGAGTCTGGCCACGGGACGCGGTGGTTAAAGGGTCGGACTTCATAGGATGAGTGTCTCTCTGTATTCGTGTCCCGCGGCGGCTTCTGAAACATCCAACAACCGCGAACAATAAGGACCGGAACGGATCCGGTATCAGGACCCGGACCGGCGTGCTCTAGCGCCACCGGTCCGGGTCTACGGGGTTACCCGACCGGGGTTAACCTACCGGGTCTACGATGTTTACGGGGTTTTTGGTCTGCTGGAGCCTCGCTGCTCTCCGGTCTGTATAACGGTGTTCGGTTCGGTGTTGCGCTGCACGTTGACGGACTAGAACCGTATTGCAGCACGTTGTTGGTTCAGGTTAGAGAGTCGTGTTGTTGGTTCAGGTTAGAGAGTTGTGTTGTTGGTTCAGGTTAGAGAGTTGTGTTGTTGGTTCAGGTTAGAGAGTTGTGTTGTTGGTTCAGGTTAGAGAGTTGTGTTGTTGGTTCAGGTTAGAGAGTTGTGTTGTTGGTTCAGGTTAGAGAGTTGTGTTGTTGGTTCAGGTTAGAGAGTCGTGTTGTTGGTTCAGGTTAGAGAGTTGTGTTGTTGGTTCAGGTTAGAGAGTTGTGTTGTTGGTTCAGGTTAGAGAGTTGTGTTGTTGGTTCAGGTCATAGTTGTGTTGTTGGTTCAGGTCAGAGTTGTGTTGTTGGTTCATGTTAGAGTTGTGTGGTTGGTTCAGGTTAGAGTTGTGTTGTTGGTTCAGGTCAGAGTTGTGTTGTTGGTTCAGGTCAGAGTTGTGTTGTTGGTTCAGGTCAGAGTTGTGTTGTTGGTTCAGGTTAGAGTTGTGTTGTTGGTTCAGGTCAGAGTGAGTCATGTTGTTTCCTATGCTCGCTGATGAACGTGAGCCTGTGAGTTAGTGCAAGTTAACCCGTGTAAATTAAGCAGTGCAAGTCAACCAGTGCAAGTTAACCACCAGTGCAGATGAACCCTTTTCATGATATAAACACAGAGACAGATTATTCACATATTCACGTTTGAGTCTGAGGTTGTTTCTGACTTTGGACCTAAACTGACCGTTCGAATGTTACACAAACCTGAAGAGATGTCCAAGCTTTACTCTAAACTGGTAACCTCAGAGTTGGTTAACTTGTGATGTCTGATAAGAACGAAGCACAAGAATCGCCACTTTGTAAAGTGAACGTAAAGTAAAACATTTCAAATCGTCCAGGCGGAATAACCTGAAGTAAAGATCACCTGAGAACAAAGTGAATAAGATGGGACTCGCCCCTCTGGACTCTGGTCTGGTGGATATAGATATTGTTAGATATACAGCATGCAGATATAGCTCCAGAAGGTGAACGTGTGTGTGTGTGTTCTTGTGTGTACGCAGTGTATCTTATCTTGTGGCTCATCAAGGTCCTTCAACAGTTGGCTGTGATTGGTCACGGGCCGCAGTGTGGAGCGATCTGGTGGTTACGGGGTCCGACTTCATAGGATGAGGACGAGTGTCTCTGTATTCACAGTGGGTCACCTGGACAGAGCCATAAGAACACACGGCTCATATATCTCTTACTGGCAGTGGGAGAGGGTCCCGTTAGAGATTAATAATAAATAAAGGTGTTTCTGAATCCCACCGTGACGCACAGCTCATCAACGTCTTCTCACTACTGAGCTGACGTACGAAGGGAGGAGGGGGTCTTCTGATGGGCAGTGGCGGTCTTCCTCATGCTGTAGACTGACGCTGGTCTGATGAGCCGGTGTTCACCTCACTTAACCGTGTGTGTGGGTGTGGGTGTGTGTGTGTGTGTCCCCAGGAGGAGGTGAAGCTGAAGATCAAGGAGTTGAACGAGCACATAGTGTGCTACCTGTGCGCGGGCTACTTCATCGACGCCACCACCATCACGGAATGTCTGCATACCTGTGAGTGACCCCTAGTGACCACTAGTGACCCCTCCCTTCACCCCAGGGCTGGGCGGGAAACGCTTGGGACGTGTTATCACTAGGGTTGGCTATCGTTTGGTTTGTATCCGATACAGATGCCTTCTCTGTAATTTATAAACGGTTCCGGTGCTAAAACGGTCCTGAAACCGGTACTTAAAAAAACAAAACGGCACACACGTACATGCACGACTTGTTATGAGTTTCATATTAAGCAGAAAGTCAGCGGACACTGAGTTGAAGTTTAGGACATGGCACACATTGTCCCACACGCAATGGCAACGGCTGTTTGCTAGCCTACTTGACATGCAAGATTTACGGTTGGCATTAAATTACTCAGCTTACATAAAGAGGAAAGGCTGCTGTGAGCACTGTGACTGATAAACATAAAAAAATAATAATACAAATAATATTAATTACTCGCTGAAAGCAGGCAGGCACGCAGCTAAAGCTATGCTTTACACTTCTCTCATTACTGCCAAAGTCATATTAGGTAATATAACGCAGGTGCGCAAGGCAGCCACCGGAGATGCCAACATGGTTTCCAACTGCTTGGTACCGCCGTATTAATTCATACGTTTTGAAAAGAAAAAGTATTTGAAGCGAATAAGCGACTCTGTTTTTGATTTGTTTATTTGGTTTTGAACAGATAGTTTTTGATGCATGCATCGGCTTTGAGATTGTTCGTTTGTTACTTTAAAATCACATACGCTCGCCACTCACTCACTCACTCTTCACTCACTCACTCACTCACTCACTCACTCACTCACTCACTCACTCACTCACTCACTCACTCACTCACTCACTCTCACACACGTTCATTCATTCACGCACACACCCACTACGACCTGCAGATCTTCAATCAGAACAGCATCAAGTGCGTGATGCTGCAGCGCGTTGACGAGTCCGTCCCGAGGCGCCCATAGGCTGTGGTTTATATGTTTAAAAGCCGTGACACACTCTTTTACAAGTTGGCCTGAAATACCACGCCTCGCAGTCATGGCCCTATAAAGAAAGTCGTAGTCGTACCATGCGTGTTTAGAAACGCAACATTGAAAAGGGTCCCGTCTGAAACACGCAGCGCTACGTTCCGGACGTTGTGTTATAAAATACACAAGTATGGCGGAATATAAAAAAAAATCATATCCTAACGAAAATCCACACCGTTATCCGGTGTGAACCGGTATACCGCCCAGCACTAACGCACGATGACACCCCAACACCATGGGGGCGGGGCAGGGGGCATTTAAAAGAGCAAGGCACCCTTAGGAGGCACCCAAATGTGCGTTCTTATTCGATCTCGGTACTACCGTTTACGTCGGAACCGGTTCCCTACTGGAACCGAGATTCGTTGCTCAACCCTAGTTATGACCTTTTCCTTGTGATTTTGTGGTTGGATGTTCAATAAAATCTCAAATACAGACCAGAGATGGGAATTAATTTTTTGCCCACCAGCCACTCATCTTTTTTACAAGACACTTTTTTACATTTTAAACAATGTAATAGTAACAATAGATAAGAAAAGTGTTTTTCATACACATCATTTTCTCCATCAGAAATTATTTTTACTTTAAGTAGGCGCTACCAAGGAACTGAGTTGAAAATGTTACACTCTTACACTTTTCATCTATACAAAGTATTTTCAATGAAAAACAAATTGACATATTAACAATAAAACAACATGCATGGCTACACCGTCATAAGTCAATAGGACCATTTTTTTTTTTTTATATTTACATGAGACTGCATACAAATGTGTCCACAGACATGGTAACTAACGTAGGATAGTAAGCGTTATTAGCCCTTAACAGTAATATTCAGAAAAAACACTGCCTCAAAAGGCTATTGGCTTAAGCAATACCAGTAGAGGCATATACTTTAACTTTATACCCTGAACTTTTAAACGTTGCAAACGTGCAAAAACATAATTATATATTTATGTTGCATTCAATCCAATGCTGAAAATATATCTGTGGCATTCAGCAGGCCAATGCTGTGTAAAGTGTGTAAAGTATGACCAAGTGTTTCTTTCTGTTCACATTTTTTTAACAAAGTCCCACATTTGCTACACTGACCTTTAACAACAGCAGCATGTGGATCAGGTGGTAGAGTAACCGAAGGGTTGCTGGTTCGATCCCGGCTCCTCCTAGCGGAGTGCGAGGTGTCCCTGAGCGAGACCCCTCACCCTGACTGCTCCTGACAAGCTGGCTGTCGCCCTGCGTGGCTGACACCACCGTCGGTGTGTGAATGTGTGCATGAATGGGTGAATGTGAGGTAGTATTGTAAAGTGCTTTGAGTGGCCACTTGTTTGAAGAGCGCTGGATGAATGCAGTCCGTTTACCGTTAAACAGCAGCTCTGCTTGTTAGTTTTGTGATGAGATGTTCAGCCCATGCATTGCTCTCTGGACCAGTGGGCGGGCTGACTGAACCTCCTCTCTGTTACAGTCTGCAAGTCGTGCATCGTGAAGTACCTCCAGACCAGTAAGTACTGCCCCATGTGCAACATCAAGATCCACGAGACGCAGCCACTGCTCAACCTGAAGCTGGACCGCGTCATGCAGGACATCGTCTTCAAGCTGGTCCCCGGCCTGCAGGAGAGTGAGTCCCACCCGCTCCATCCCCGACCGCATTCACACTGCGCCTTTAACCAGTGGCGATTCACCCATTCATGTGACGTGACGAGCCCTTTCAAAGCCAACCAGTTTGTGACATCACCCCCCCCCCCCCCCCCCCCCCCCCCCAATGGTGCGTCCCACCAGGGAGGCTGGCGGTATCATCCGTCCATCATAGCTGTGGGGACAGGCTGGGCCACTTGTGATGTCACAAAAAGGTAGGTTTTGGACCGCTGGTTGAAGAGCTCTGAGGCTAACGTTAGCTCTCCCCCCCCCCCCCAGGGTGAGGACCAGAGGATCAAGGAGTTCTACCAGTCCAGAGGTCTGGAGCGCGTGGTCCAGCCCAGCGGAGACGGTAAGCTTAACATGAGTTGTGTTGTTTTGAAAGGCAGGGTGTGTGTTTAACCAGCAGGGGGCGGTGCTGTGTTGGTTAATCACGAGCTCAGATGCCGCTCTGATCTGAACTTCAGTGTTTACCAAACAATGTATTTGCAATTATAACTGAACCTCATGTTATTATCGATGTCTTTTATATTGCTCTCTATTGACAGACCCAAAGTTGAGTGTTTTTAAAGCAGTGTATTTCTGACCCGGTTCTGGTGTGTTCAGACGCGATGCCCGACTCCACAGGACTGCCATATACCAGTTTCGACCACTCCAAGGCTCACTTCTACCGCTACGACGAGCAGGTGTCCCTCTGCCTGGAGAGACACAGGTAACCTGTCCTCCTAGCTTCAGTACTTAGCATCGTGTAGCGTCTCATCCTAGCTATCTGTGTTGTATACGGGGGATGGGTTAACCTAGTGATTGTTGGCCCCTGGTTCTATGAACATCCGTACTCAACCGACAGCAATATGTTGTTTCTTTTTCTTCTGACAAATGTACTTTACTGTAAGTCGCTTTGTATAAATGTTTGATGAACGCCCTAAATGTAAATGTACACTTCTGTTTACGCGCTCTTATGTTTAGCAGTGAATTGAGTAATGGAGTGCGCATTGAACCCTGTTCCTTAGTGGATGTTATCTAAACTAAGTGTTTATTTAACTCGTGTTTAATGTCCTCACTGCGGGACTCAGCAGTCGGAGGCTTAAAAACGCATTGATCTGTTTCCTGCAGCTCCACTCATCCAGGGAAAGACAAGAACAAGCTGACTCTTCAGGTTGGTTCACACGACGCAAAACAACACAATGTTAACACAACATTTGACTGGAGGGAGTAGAGCTCATGGTCTTGCCAGAGGAAAATGTGTCCATTTCATTTCTTGAAATTAAGTGTTTACTTTTTTCCTAAAGCATAGATTGCTTTAAGAACAGGGTGGCTCTTTTTTTGAAGTTGACACGTAGTTTCTGTAATTAGATAATTGGCCACCAGAGGTCACTGTTGACCTATTTTTCTGTTGGAAGTTGAGAATGCGCTTGTTCCACGTTATTGAATGATAAAGATTCATTATTTTGCTATCAGATTTTTACAGAGTAAAAAAGTCATCATTACAGACCTATTTCAGGAAGATACTTCTTGAATTACAACGGAATTTAGAGTTATTCCTGTTAGCTTTATTCATTCAAATATGAACTAATCCATATTCAGCTGACAACGATACGGTCCCCAGTGACACTGCCCAGTCACCCCACCCAGTCACCCCACCCAGTCACCCCACCCAGTCACCCCACCCAGTTACGCCACCTCTTCCTGCTCCTCTCTGCAGCAGAAGTTTGTGCGCTGTTCTGTTCGGGCGGAGGTCAGACACCTCCGGAAGGTCCTCTGCCATCGGCTCAACGTGGAGAAACACCAGGTGAGGACCGTGGGGGGGGTGTCCAGGTTGGGTGGTTGTGTGTCTGTGTGTGAGCGCGGTGTGTGTCCATGTCCACATGGTTTGTGTGTGTCTGTCTCCATGGTGTGTGTCCGTGGTGTGGAGGTGAACTAGTGTCCGTCTGATTCCTCCCGTTTTGATTTCCTGTATCAATAAAGTTTGATATAAGAGTTCAGATGCGTGACGGAGCTCTGGTGGACTGACCTGTTGAACCTCCTCTGGAGTCAGGTGTTCTGATCTTGACCTCTGACCTCCACTCAGGTCCAGATGCTCTTCAACAACGAGTCGCTGCCCGATCACATGACCATGAAGCGATTATGGCTCTCTCATTGGTTCGGCAAGGTACAGTCTAACCCCTACTGTTTAACCCCTACCTGCTCCTTAACGACCTGTCTCTGTACTGTCTAACCCCTACCTTCTCCTTAATGACCTGTCTCTGTTCTGTCTAACCCCTACCTGCTCCTTGATGACCTGTCTCTGTACTGTCTAACCCCTACCTGCTCCTTAATGACCCGTGTCTGTTCTGTCTAACCCCTACCTGCTCCTTAATGACCTGTCTCTGTACTGTCTAACCCCTACCTGCTCCTTAGTGACCTGTGTCTGTACTGTCTAAACCCTAACTGTGTCTGTACTGTCTAACCCAGGCCCAGCCTCTGGTGCTGCACTACACGGTGAAGGAGAAGAGGAGATAGGGGATCCACCTCCACACCAGCTGTATATATTTTGTATGATAAATATTCTATTTTAATAGTGTTTGTGTACATATACTTATTTTCCTTGTTTTGTATTTTTGAAATTAAATTTCAAATGAAAGGGTTGAGTTTCTTGATGAGTTCTGTGGGTTTCTGAGGACTGGAAGTAGAGGGGTGTGTGTGTGTGTGTGTGTGTGTGTGTGTGTGTGTGTGTGTGTGTGTGTGTGTGTGTGTGTGTGTGTGTGTGTGTGTGTGTGTGTGTGTGTGTGTGTGTGTGTGTGTGTGTGTGTGTGTGTGTGTGGCTAATGGTTGACACTAATCTCGACCAGTGACTTGGTAGGTTGTGGGTTTGATTCTGAAGTAAAGCTAGCTGTTGGCCTCCTTCAACACGATGACCCCTGACCCCAAGCTGCTTATTTAGAACATGAATTCACTGTTCAGAACTGACCGAAAGCCTTTGCTAATATTGGTTAATTTTGCTAGCTGAACAAATGCAGTTATTTAAATGTGTTTAGTTGGTCCCTGTTTGTAAAATCTGAGGCATTTGCTTTCTATTTTCTGTAATGTATAGAATTTGTCTAATTATTTTCTACAAGTTTTATAAAAACCTCCTGACAGGACAGTACTATGGCAATGAGCAGCAGTTATACGGATCACAACGTAAACATTGAAGTGCTTTGTTTGTCCACAGTTTAATCTATTAAATATACTCGCTTAATATATACATTTATATATACTTTTTTATTGCGCTGGAGCCGTTAAACGTTTATATTCGCTGACGGTGTACTTCAGAGGGCCCAGCAGTACTTCTAAATGGCCGCTAGATGACGCTGCTGGTTCACTGGCCGATCAGACTATATTGACCTCAGACCAGGACTCTACCGACCTCAGACCAGGACTCTCCTGGGACCAGGTCTCTACTGACCCCAGAACAGGATTCTACTGACCTCAGACCAGGACTCTACTGGGACCAGGACTCTACAGGTCTCTACTGACCTCCGACCAGGACTCTACTGGGACCAGGTCTCTACTGACCCCAGAACAGGACTCTACTGGGACCAGATCTCTACTGACCACAGAAAAGGACTACTGGGACCAGGTCTCTACTGAACCCAGAACAGGACTCTACTGGGACCAGGTACTGGCCTCCGACCAGGACTCCAGCGTCAATGTGCTCAGATATGGAAGCTGCGTTATTTTGAAGAGAATCATTGCTGGTGGTTCAGGAACTCTTCATGTAAAACGACTTTAGGTTGATCCAAATATGTTATACACTATATATTATACCTGGCCTATTTACGCTAATGAATTTCTTTAATGAATTTGAACTAGAGAGCATCGAGCGACGACAGAACACTCGAACTGTGAGCTGGGGGGGGGGGGGGGGTGGCGTGGTGGTGTGTGTGTGTGTGGTGTGTGTGTGTGTGGGGGGGGGGGGGGTCCGCATTCAGTAACTAAGGCAGTGAAATACTGTCCTAAAAAATCTCTTTTTGTGTAATAAGCATTCACTTCAATAACCGATAATCCTGATCCGGGTTACACCGAACAAGGTTACAACCAAATTACAGGAAATTAAATTAATCGAATTGAAAGAAAGATTCAGGCCAAATGATTCCGTTAAAGCAACCTCAGCCTCCCTCCTCGAGTGGCCGGATAAATGCTGAGATTAACTAACAATATTAATTAATCCAGAAACACGGAGGTGATTGGTAGATCATCAATAAATACGGTTTGTTTTAATCTGGGAGATGTTATGAGGTTATTTCGAAGCTCAAATAAAGTTGTAAATCCTCAAATGGACTAAAATTATTTGTTTAACAATTGGACGCATGCATTTATGGGTGACCCATGGCATATTTTAGATTCGAAATACTAAAATATTCTGTTGAAATCTGCTGTTAAAATTGTTACTGCTGTTATTTGTTCTTATATTTTTCTACAATTGTGTTTTTAATTATATTAAATAAACTAGGGTTAGTTAATTTAATAGTTCTACTGTAAAGTCAAACTTTCATTTAAATCCTATTTATTCAGAATAAAACATTCATAGTTTATTAAAAAATAAAACAAGTTTATTTATTTAAAGTAAAACCTTCCTAGTTAATTTGTTTAGAATGAAACATTCCTAGTTCATTTTTTCTAAAATACATACATTAGTTTATTTATTTAATCTAGATTATATAGAAAAAAATATTTAATGACCGGATAAATTGTAAATAGATAGTATGACCTCAAAAACTGAAAACGATTACGAGGCTGGCCTATATATTTAGAATATGTTATTACTATTAACAAGAAATTAATAAATTAAACGTTGTTTCGCTTAATTTCGCGTTAGGCCTGAACGAAATGTACATCAGGCTGCTCATCTGACCTGACGTTAGATGTTCATCTGAACGGATCTCACGTCAGATGTTCGTCTGAGCGGACCTCAGGTCAGATGGTCAGATGTTCCAGATGCTGTGGTATGCAGCCTGAGTCGCTCCAGCCTCTCTACACTGCTCTCTTCAGCGCTGCTCATCCACTTATTCACACTCAGCCATAAAAACCCTAGGCCTACTTGACTTTTCAACCTCATTCCGAGCGAGTGGCTCCATTGTGGGGCCCCGGGTCCGGCTGAGGGCCCTTCAGCCCCGGGACAAGAGGAGCAAATGTCCGGCGAGGGCCCCTGGCCAACAGGCGGGCCCCCACTCCCACCTCCAGGCCCCCTATTGTGTCTTATTCATTAGCAGCCATTTGCTATTCATGGGTGACTTTCTAGAGAGTGGCAGATGCGTGCCGTATTGCTCACGGCTGGCTGCGACCTGTTTATGTTCAGAGAGCTAATCAATCATGTCGACTAGTTGTGTGTTAAAGACGGTTCCTGAAGCTCCCATATGCCACAGGGGAGGGACCGGCTTTGAGCGGCCGAAGCGCGTCTCTGTGATCGGAAGGAGAGAGAGCTGAAGACAGCTGATAAGTGAAGTCACTTCACACACACTTTTCAGACACACTCTTCACACACACTCGGCCTAATTGAGACGTAAAACGGTCAAATTACGACCAACGCACCCGTTTCCCCCCAGAGCAGAAAGGTGTTGGATCTGGTTTAGTTTATCTGTTTACTTGTTGTATAAAACACATCTGAAAAGGTGGTGAAATATCATATACCCTTTATTTACATAGATGCTGATTAAATAGAATGTTACAATAAAATTATCGCATAGGATGTTTAATTTATGTACAGAAATCCGGCGTGGAAAGAAAAATTGCGATCTGCTCGTTTTGCATTCGGATATGAATAATAATAATATTAATAATTCTTCCTCTGCAAGATGGTTATCGCTGCTTGCATGCAGATGAATGCAACGTGTTGCCGTGGACAACACGGTACATCCACGACCTGCGGGGGGTCTGGACGCTGAGGACCGCACCAGGACCGGGACCAGATCTATGTTCTGGGACCAGGACTCAGAGAGACCCCAGACCCAGAGACCAGCCCCCCCCCCCTCTCCCCCCTTCAGAACCACACCAGGTATCAAACCTCAGGATACACCCTTATGTCTCCTTGTACCGACATATTTAAGCCCGTTGAGTCCCGGTGGTACCGGGAATACTCCTCCAACAATTCGGTGAACGTCCGACAGCAGAACCTCAGCAGGTCCGTCGATAAATTAAAGATGGAGAACAAAGAAACGGAACCCAAATAATAAAATCCATAATCCTAGATATATATTCTCCTTCATCAATATCCGTGCAAAAATGTTCGGGAAGAAAAAGGCCCCCTTTTTTAGTTTGTTTCTTTGTTTGTTGCTGTTGTAAAACTCGCTGGCCTCAAACTGTCAATCATCCACCTCGATCTCCTCGTCCTCCTCCGAGAACTCGTCCGTGGTGTGGTCTCGCGAGGAGCCGGGGGACCCCGGGAAGGCCCCCCGGTGGGACTCGCTGGGGGAGACCCCCCCGGAGCCACCGCCCCGGGGGTCCTGGGGTTCGTCCTCCTCCATGTCCTCCATGGTCACGAGCTTCTGCAGCGCCTGCGGCGGGATCTTCTTCAGCGACTCCACGTCCGCCTTCATCTCTTCCAGGTCGCGCTTCAGCTTGGCGCGCCGGTTCTGGAACCACGTGATGACCTGCGCGTTACTCAGGCCGAGCTGCTGCGCGATCTGGTCCCGGTCCGCCGGGCTCAGGTATTTCTGGTACAGGAAGCGCTTCTCCAGCTCGTAGATCTGGTGGTTGGTAAAGGCCGTGCGCGACTTCCGCCGCTTCTTCGACGTCTGCCGCTGGCCGAACGCGTTCACGTGCTCGCGACCTGTCGGGCGGAAGGGGAAGCGAACAGATATAGGTCAGACCACCGCGAGGACACAAGTTCATCTCCAAGGCCCTGGAAGACCCGTCTTAACCACCACCACGACCCGGGCTCTGCAGGCCTGGATCAGAGCATCTAACCCGGGCCCAGAGCCTCTATCCCGGGCCCAGAGCTTCTAACCCGAGAACCGAGCCTCTAACCCAGACCAAGAGACTCAAACCCGGGCCTATAATAGCATCTAACCCGGGCTCAGAACCTCAAGCCCGACCCGGTCACTCAGGAAACACCGCCGACCCGAGAGGACATTGAGTTAGCCTAGCTGAACACCAGGACGTTCACCAAGCAGGCCTCCTGATTCACAAATAACCCAGATTTATACTAAAGCTTCTAATATCGCTGACAATAATCGACCAAGTCGAGCCTTCAAAAAAAACGTTATAAAGCGTTATAATCCTTTCGCCAGCAGGCCCTTCGATTACAGGTTATTATAGCCTAATATATAAATTATAATGTAGGCCTATTTATAATGTATTTATTATATTATAAGCTACATATTATAATATATATAATAGTATATGTAATAATATATATACTATTTATATATATTATAATATAAACATTATAATGTATATTATAATGTATCGTGACAGAGATGAATATTAATGTGATGCTGCCTCGTACCTTCGGCCGCCTGGATCACGCTGACCTCCAGGCCCTTGAACGTCTTGCTCGCGAGCTCCTCCAGCGCGCACAGCGGGGAAGAGGGCGTCGTGAGGCCGGGCCGGCCCGCGCTTGAGCCGTTCACCTTGTCCAGGGCACGCGACGGGCACACGCTGACCGCCGCCCCCGCGGCCACCGCCGCCGCCGCCTTCCTCACGGAGGGTCGGCTCAAGATGTCCTCGATGCTGAAGGGGGTCAGCGGCTTGGAGGAGCAGGCCGGCGGGGGCAGCTGGTCCAGCGGGGCCCGCCGTCGCTCCTCCCCGCCGGCCCGCAGCACGGAGCCCGTCTTCATGTCTCGGCTGGAGGTCATGCCCGGTGTACTCCCGGTGTACTCCCGCTGGTGCGCCACGGGGCTAGTTCATCCACGCGCTGGGTAGGAGTGACCGGCCGCGCGTCGCGTCTCGTGTCCGTCGCGGAAAAACTGATTTTTTACGCCACCTTCGATGCGGAGCAACTTTAAGTCGCGAGAGAGTTTGCAGCCGACATGCTGCGGGAGGAGCTCGAGCTACCGGGCGGGACTCAGTTCGCGCCTCTGCCGACTCCAACGCGGAGTTTGGGAAGAGTTTGAAAACACGACCGGGGGACGAGACCCGGAGAGGAGCAGATCCGTCGCGAGACGCCGCAGGAGAAAGTCCACCGCTAACGAGTTGTTGTTGATTGGGCGAAGTTCAATTAGAGAAGCCGTCCGCCGCGCGTCGAGCCGCCCCTGCGTCTTAAAGGGCCAGGCACGAGAATTAATTGGCCGCGGGAAAAGGAGGAGTCTCTCTCGCGCGCTCAACACACGCACACACACACACACACACACACACACACACACACACACACACACACACACACACACACACACACACACACACACACACACACACACACACACACACACACACACACACACACACACACACACACACACACACACACACACACAAACAAACACACACTGTTGCTGTCTGTGTTGGAGAACATGCCCTCAAATGTTCCTGCATCTGGTTTCTCCTTTCACCTCCTCCTCCCGCCTCCTCCCCCCACCCCCCGCTGGGCTCGAGGAACACCAACCACCGCGGCTCCGTGCAAGGAGACATTTGGACAAAACGCTCCAATTAGGATCCGTTCCGCGAGACTTTCTCTGGATGCTTCGGTGCGTAATTACGCGAAGTGCTCTTTATTTTTTATTATTTTTAATAGGTACATTACGGATTGTGGTTCATAAATAGGCCTGAAAATTTTGTCTACAAATTACGCATGTTGAGGTATTATTTCTTTTCGAATTTGAGAATATAATTGATCCTTTATTTACTTATTTATTTGATCTATTTCCAACTGATTACAAAGACAATATGAAATCCTATCACGGGCAATGGCGCTTCTGTCTTGTTGATTTATGGCTAAACTTCTAAACTAACAATTAAAAAATAAAAAGCAGGAATCCAAATATTTAAACAATATTTAAAATAATTCCTCACAAATTAATCGAAAATATGAAAACAACCAAAAGCTAGTCATAAACGGCGATAACATGTAATGTTCTCTAGTGTGTGAAACAGAGACGCGTCGAAGCAGGACGCGCGGCGGCAGGTTGGTCTGATCCGAGTAACGGAATGATATCTACAGATGAGAGCTGAAGACCCAGACTAGAACCAGGACGAGGATCAGGACCCGGCCCTGATGGGTCCGGACTCCTATCACCAGGGGGGGTCGACTAAGGAGTGTGTTCCTCCCACGCGAGGCCCCTGTGAGCCCAGAGCTGCAAACTTAAAGGATCGATATTCATTACCGACGACATTATACCATAAAATCATCTCTAGCCCAAACAAACACTTAACAATAACCGCTGTGATTCGACCCAACGAAAAACGAAGCACATAGCGCTGGCGGATCTTATGCGTCAGAAGATCCGCGAGGACACGATGCGTTCCAGCAGAGGGTTTGATCCAACATCCTCCGCGCGCCTTACCGACCATCTGCTGTGAACATGAGATCGAGTCCCGCCGCCCGCTGCGCTTCAGGGGGATTATGAAGGGAGGTCTCGCGCTGGGTTTTAATGTGAGGCTCCGTTATGAAAACGCTCCACTGATCCTTCTGGATAACGCGGCCCAGCGCGTGCCAGCGGGACCATAAGGGACAGCGCGAGGCGAGCCGGTGTGAAGCAGCACGAGACTCCACCGGTTAACGCCACCGGCGGGCGCGCGGACACAGACTCTACCAGAACGAGCTTGGAGGAAATGGGTCGAATCTCTGATTACGAGAAGAATGAATAATTAATAAATAATAGATTCAGACAGTAGAGTCCAGGAGGTTGAATACAGCGGGCCTAGGACTGTCTGTAGGCCAACTGGTCTCAGGCTCACTGGACTGTAGGCCTGCTGGTCACTGTTTTTTTTTTTCTTTTGGACCTACTGGTCTCTACTGGTCTCTAGTCTAATACTCCTTATGAATCAACACCCTTTGTTGTCCTCCTGCTGCAGTCTGCCGGAAGAGTGAACAATATGGGTCTCATATCATGATGCGTTTGTTTCACTTTTTCTCCAACTGTAGATTAACACTAGCCTACTCTAGGCAAACACATATATTGTAGGCTAACACTAACCCACATTAGGCTAGTGCCAGCTAGATACCAGCCTACTGTAGGCCTACAGTATATTCCTATGCTAGTGCTATGTATCTGACCCTGTTCTCTTCAAAGCTAATTTCACGGATATGTTTAAAGCGCTCAAGGGTCGCGGCGGTGACGTGTCGTTCAGGTCCCACGTGGCCTCGCGGAGTTCTGGAGGGCTCGAGATGATCCGGATCCCCCCCCCCCACCCCCCAGTCGGGTTAATGGTTCTGAACCCTGCGTCTCTCTCCGCTGAACCCGTTTCCGTTGATCTTTCCGCTCCAACGCGAGGCGACAATAACGGGAACGGAGCTCAATTTATCTCGAGCTCAATTGAAACGTTAATTAGAAGCAGGAACACGTGACGCCATCAATCACCGGGGATTCGCTACGGTTCCGTCTCATGACCACTGCGGGTGAATCAATCAGGGCGGGAACAAGAACTCGCTCTTTGTTGATGAAGTGGTGAATATACAGGCCGTGCATTAAGATGCAGCTACAGGCCTTAAGTGAAGTCCAAGAAATAGATATGAGGGTGAAACATGAAGCTCAAGCCAAGTGGTATTAAAGGGTTTATCCGCGCGGCCAGCGCATTGGACGGAGGCAAAAGTTGCCCGCGGCCTCGCTCCGGTAACAGGTGCGTTTCTCCGCACGCGCTCCTGTAAAACAAACTCCCGCAGGGTTTTTTTTGACGTGGACGTGGATGTGGACGCCGTCGGGAGACCCACTGGTCGGTGCGCGCTTGCGTGTTTATATTAGATCCGTTTCTGCCGTTCACGTGCCGCTTCTTATGCCGCCGTCGACGTGCGCGCATTCTCGCAGCGTTCAAGTATACGTGCCAAGCTGCCCTGCGTCACAAAGCAAACAATTAACACTCCATTAATTAACAAATTAATGAACAAGCATAACATGCTGGGACGTCCGGATTATCTTGCTTCTGATTGGTCCTGGAGGGTGTGGGAGGGAGACGCGCGTGAGTGTGTGTGTGTGTGTGTGTGTGTGTGTGTGTGTGTGTGTGTGTGTGTGTGTGTGTGTGTGTGTGTGTGTGTGTGTGTGTGTGTGTGTGTGTGTGTGTGTGTGGCTCTGCACTCTGCTTCTGATTACTGGTGAATTAAAACGGTTTCCATAGTGATGATAATAATCCTACAATCACGATAATTAAGGACTCATTTTAGAATTATTTGTACAATAATTACAAGAATACAAAGATAGGTTAACTACTACTACTACTACTACTACTACTACTACTACTACTACTACTACTACTACTACTACTACTACTACTACTACTACTACTACTACCACTACTACTACTACTACTACTACTAATAATAATAATAATAATAATCAACACAAAATAATAATATTAATGATATTAATCATGATAGGAACACATAACTAATAATGACAATATTTTATACATTCTACAATATATTGTGTTGTTTATATAAATTTGACATTTTTATTATGAGACCGAACAAATGGTTATTATTATAATTAATTTAATTATAATAGCAACAATCACAATAGACTGACCATAGCCAGCTCACTAATTATTACAATAACTACCGAACAGCTTTTAATTGTGCTTGTGCCCGCTTCTTCTTTTTCTGGGGCCTTTTGTTGTGCGGGCGCGTGCAAGAACATCAGCCGTGGAGCGAGGATGGAGACGCACTAACGGTACCAACAACCAATTGACGTCGTCACATCCGGTGTCCTCCTCTCCCGCGGGCTCGAGCTCATTTTATGTATCTTAATATCACCTTAAATAGTTATAGTTTCGTAATAGAGTATTTAAAGTCCGCGAGGCCGGTGGAATGCGGCATCGTGCGCCAAAAGAGTGAAAGCATGAATAAACGTGGCTTTAAATAAAGGCCTCACGCTGTCATGAACAGAAAGAGCCGAAGTGTTTCAATGTCAAACCCGAGATTCTGAGGAGCAATAATGAGCCGAGTGCAGGAGAGGAACGAGTCGCTCCACAGCGCTGCAGAAACACACACATGCACACACACACACACACACACACACACACACACACACACACACACACACACACACACACACACACACACACACACACACACACACACACACACACACACACACACACACACACACACACACACACACACAACCAGCGGCAGCCTTCAATGTTTGACATAATATTTAGATTCACAGCGGGACGTCGGAGCCCAAACGCGAGCGGCCAAACGCTTCTATTTCTCCCCCCCCCCACCCCCGCCCCCCCTACAAACACACACACACACACACACGCACGCACGCACGCACGCACGCACGTACGCACGCGCACACGCACACGCACACGCACACGCACACGCACACGCACACACACACACACACACACACACACACACACACACACACAGCGGGGGCGGATGTGTCCTCGCCGCTGGGCCCTCGAGGCCTGCTCGAGGAGTATAAGCGCGCTCGGACAGAACAGAACGTTTCCGTGAGGGTGACGTCATAACGACGTGTTTTTACGACTCATTAGTCCACCGCGCGAGGAGCCTTTGATCTGCCGACAGGCCGCGAGGTGTTACGACACTTCCTAAGGAGTTGTAATTAAATAATAACAAAAAATGCATTATAACAATAATGGCAAAAAAATGCCTGTAAGTGAACAAATTAAAGAAGAAATAATAATATTATTTTATAAGAAGCCTTTTATAAGTAGTATGGAAGTATTTTTAATATTATTAGGGCTTTGTTCTTTAATTCAGAAAAATGTAGTACCACATTTTTAAATTATTTAACTTCAACTTGGCCACAGTGACGATAGATATCTTCACGTGTAGCATTCTTGTAAATATTATTATCGTTGTAGCGTTCTGGTTTAATTATGACATTTATTGTATTTTAATTACCAGACATAATACACATGTATTACACAGCTTTAGCCTGTGAGCGCTTCTCTCCTCTGCACCAGAGGGGCGGGGCTTATCACTAGAGGGGCGGAGCTCAGCACCGCAGCGCTGCGGAGACGCTCACCGCCGAGTGACTCTCAAACACACCTCCTGCTGTCAGGAGGCCGCTAGGCTGAGTATGGACACCGCAACACACACGCAGGCACGCAGACACGCACCTAAACACACAAACAAACACACACAAACACACGCACACACGCACACATGCACATACATTTCTGCACACACAACTGCATCCCATTTGATTTAAACATTTCGACTTTGTGTAAAATGTGAGGCGTGTTCCGGTCAGAGTTGATTTGGTCGGTTCTTCGACATAATACAAGTGTTACAGTCAAAACAATCATGTGGTTGGGTTCACTACTAAAGTGTTTAAGGCGTGTTCTCCTCTACAGTCAGGCGTGTTCTAATAGTGTTCTCCTCTACAGTCAGGCATGTTCTAAGCGTGTTCTCAGCATGTTCTCCTTTACAATTAGTCATGTTCTAAGCGTGTTCTCAGCGGGTTCTCCTTTACAATCAGGCGTGTTCTAAGCGTGTTCTCAGCGTGTTCTCCTCTACAGTCAGGCATGTTGTAAGCGTGCTCTCAGCGTGTCCAGCGTGGGGCTCCCAAGGGCCCTTCCCGTGTCCCCTGTCCCAGTCGTCTCTCACCAGATGAAGATGAATCTCTCCCCCAGAACATCGTCCAGAGGGGGGGGGGGGGGGGGGGTCAACAAATGAGCAACCTGCAGTCCCCCCGACCACTGGGGCCGGGGCCCGGGTTCAGGGGCCCCTCCAGGGGGTAATGAGGGCTCTGATATCTGCCATCAGGCCCTGGTGCAGGAATAACCAAACACACTAAAGACAGAAGAGAGCCCTCTAGAAATAACTCCTGCTGACCTCCCCCCCACTCCCCCCTCTCCTCCCCTCTCCCCCCTCTCTCCCCTCTCCCTCGACTGCCCTTCACATCAGGATTTCATTAAGATCCTCCCTCTCACTCTCTCTCTCTCTCTCTCTCTCTCTCTCTCTCTCTCTCTCTCTCTCTCTCTCTCTCCTCTCTCTCTCTCTCTCTCTCTCTCTCTCTCTCCTCTCTCTCTCTCTCTCTCTCTCTCTCTCTCTCTCTCTCTCTCTCTCTCTCTCTCTCTCTCTCTCTCTCTCTCTCTCTCTCTCTCTCTCTCTCTCTCTCTCTCTCTCTCTCTCTCTCTCTCTCTCTCTCTCTCTCTCTCTCTCTCTCTCTCTCTCTCTCTCTCTCTCTGTCTTTGGCGCCAAAGACAAACGACTTGCGGTATTAAAGTTTAACACTTTGACAAAACCCACCTGATCCTCACTAATGCCCGCGGGGAGGGAGGGGGTCTCTATGGCAACCAACGAGCACCAGGAGACGAACAGGTGAGGAGAAGAACAGACGAGAGCTGCCCAAAAGCATGCTGGGTACTAGAGTGTCACGGGCCAGGAAATACTCTCACACACACGCATACACACGCACGCACGCACACACGCACACACGCACACAAGCAAGCACATGCGCACACTATCGAGCACGCTCGCTTGCATTCACGCACGTACAAACTCACACGGACACACGGTCATCCACACATACACGCACACACACACACACACACACACACACACACACACACACACACACACACACACACACACA
>OLKM01000041.1:496066-556066 GCA_900291075.1 Melanogrammus aeglefinus
ACATCAGCGGCGCCCGCTGGAGCCCTGGTGACACCGCGGGTTCATCTGTGGAGGTGAGCAGAGATCCGATTGAATCTCTAGAGTAGAGGTAAATGGACGGCTGAGCGCCGGCCGATCAGTGGTTGTGAATTGGCGTTGGCTGATTGAGGTTCAGATCAGGTGTTCTGACTCAAACACTCACCCCTGTTATCTGACTCAGTGATGAAGCAGTGAGTGAGTGACCCTAAAATTGATGAAACCACAATGGCTCTCAATACCAATCATCCAATGAAACTAAATGTTGGTTCTACTCTAAAAACAATGGAAGCTCTGTGGACATTTGAACAAAGGCTGTAAGAATAAACTTCACTCGCTGCAGCTCCACCCTTTCCCTCACAATCTACTACATCAGGATTAAATTAAGTGGCTGTTTTAAGTGTTTCTTTCTGTTTTTATCAGTTCATTAATAAAATGCTGGATATAAATTAGGAAAATGTACAGAAAGACACCTCCTCCACCTCTTTCTCCTCCTCCTTCTCCACCTCCTCCTCCTCTTTCTCCTCCGCCTCCTCCACCTCCTTCTCCTTTTCCTCCTCCACCTCCTCCCACATCCCCTCCTCCTCGTTTCCATACAGGATGGTGCACACTTCCCTGTCATGTGACCCTGTCATGTGATCCTCAGCCGTAGCGCCGAGGGTTAATACACTTTGTGGCCACGGCGTGTTCAATGGATAAATTGATCAATTGATTAATTGATAAAGAGTTAATTTGCGAAGGCTCAGCTGTCGGGTCAGGGAGCCGCAGTTTGGGAAGTCAATAGACAGTGGTCCAGGGTCAATTAAGATTACTCCTGTTTGATAGAGAGAGAGAGAGAGAGAGAAGGAGAGAGGGAGAGAGAGAAGGAGAGAGAAGGAGAGAGAGGGAGAGAGAAGGAGAGAGGGAGAGAGAGAAGGAGAGAGAGAGAGAGAGAGAGAGAGAGAGAGAGAGAGAGAGAGAGAGAGAGAGAGAGGAGAGAGAGAGAGAGAGAGAGAGAGAGAGAGAGAGAGAGAGAGTGAGGGAGGGTGATTTGCGGTGATGTCATCAGGGCATGGGTGATCAGTATGGTGGAGATGTAACCAAGAGGAATGACTTTATTGATCCACTTAAAGAAACAAAGGAGGGGGTAGGTGGGGGGTGGGGTTAATGTGTGAAGCAGCTTTAATGGTCCGTCATTACGGTGTGTGTTGGGCTGATCTGGAACTAATTCCGCCCAGCTGGGAGCGTCGCGGGCGGAGGGACGACTCAGTCCTGTTCTGCTGTCAGGACGTCCAGCCTTAATGACGAACCATCTTTACAATACATTATCCTGGTGACCTGACCTCACACACACACACACACAGACGCACACACGCTCACGCACACACACACAGAAACACATATGCGCACATCCAAGCAGGCACGCATGCCAGACACGCACGCATACACGCACACACAAGAACACGCACGCATGCACACACACACACACACACACACACACACACACACACACACACACACACACACACACACACACACACACACACACACACACACACACACACACACACACACACACACACACACACACACACACACACACACACACACACACACACACACACACACACACACACACACACACACACACACACACACACACACACACATACACACACACACACCAGGCGACACAGAGTCGGGGGGGATCTGGTTTCACCTCCAGGTGCGGACTGTGTTCCTCCAACATGGCCGACCTGCGGCTCAACCTGCTTCAGCCGCCGTTACCACGGCAATGAGGGGATGGGAATTAATGATGATGTAATGATGATGTCACAGGAGTAATGATACCAAACGACGGTCACCTCGTTTGGTCTCCATTTCCCACGGCAATCAAAGGGCGGTGATTAATGACGCCGCGATGATGATGATGTCATAAAATAATGATAATAAAGTGCGACCAGCGCTTCGAGACTCCCGCCGCCGTAACCACGACGACAATGAGGATAGGGATCATGATTGATGACGATGTGATGAGGGGTTGGACCAATCACAGCTCAGAGGTGCTGGCATGCAGCCAGCATTGGTTATGAAATTATTACTAGAACGTACCTTTAAATGTTATAATGTAACAGTACTGATGCACAACACTAAAAAATGCTAACATCCCAAAAACTACAAAACTACAAACTGAAACCAGGAAATCATGATCTGCTTATCCAATCAGGGAACAGAAAGAACTCTCGGTAGGAGACTCCCTCTACAAGCCCCTCCCCCTTCCCCCCGGTCTAGCAGGAGAGGATTCAGAGCTGGAAGAGGAGGTTCAGGATCTACGAGGGGGTCTACTGGAGGACCTGATGTCAGGGGGGTGGTGGTCCTGGTCCAGGTCTACCTCAGGTCGTCCTAGTCCCTGTCGGGGGGGGGGGGAGGGGGAGGGCTGAATCAGAGCCAGATGAAAGCAGAGCTCTTGCTCCATTAATCATCCTTGTTTTGCTACGGCTGATCTCTGCTCCTGCTTTAAGTACCTGTCTGTTTTATGGAGGAGGGTTCGGAGGGAGGGGGGGGGGGGTGCGGAGGGAGGGGGGGGGGGGGGGGGCTGGTTCAGGGTCCAAGGGGCCAAACAGAGTCCGAGACCCCCCCTTCCCCTCCCCCCCCCGCCCAAGTCCTCCCTGGGGTCAGAATCAGGGCCTCTACTCTAATGGTTCTAATGGCTAATGATAAGGAATGGTTCTATATTTATAAATTATATAAAGAGGAGGAGATTAATCCAGAGTGGTCTGAGGGGCAAGACGCCATCTCTGTGAACCCTGGAGCCCACGGGGCCATGGCGCTGGTCGTTAGCTTAGCGTTAGCTCAATGTTAGCGCTGCGCTACCTCAACGTTAGCACGTGTTTCGGTCGCCCGGAGGGGGGGCTCTGGGCCAGGCGGACTTGAAAAGAAATCATTATCATTTGTAAAATAAACCGATTGTTTTGTAAGGTCTCCAGCGGGGACATCGTTTGTGGGCTAACAGACGTGGCGCCCGGGCACTGACCCCGCGGCGGGGGAGGGGGAAGGGGGGTCCTGTAACCAGGTCGGGGGGGGGGGGGGGGGAGTTGGTAACTGGGTCGGGTGTCCCACTGAGCGGCCGCGGTCCGACCATCGCTCTCTATTACAGGACCGACGCTGATTCAGATTGCGATATATGAGGGAGTGAAAACACAACAACTACAGGCTCCATTTGTCACAGCGGCAGGCCCCCGGGCGGCTTTCATTAACCTCCAGGGGCCCCAGAACACAGCAGGACCCCTGGAGGCCTGGCTCAGAGCCTCACTCTAATCACGGCTGTCCGGAGCCGTCCCACATTAGAACCATTCACAGTTCTCTGGTGTCTCTAAGCCGGAGAACCGGGAGAACAAATGTCTGAACAAAGTCTGTGGGGCTGAGGCCCGGAGAGGAAAACACTGAGGATGACTGATGAGGTCCGCACCTCAGACCGCCAATATCCACGCCTGGGAAAATACTAGGAACATACTAGGAAAATACTAGAAATATACCAGATTAATACTAGAAATATACCAGATTAATACTGCAAAAACATGCTGGATAAATACTGGAAACATGGTAGATAAATACTGGAAACATGCTAGATAAATAATAGAAACATACTAAATAAATATTGGAAACATTCTAAATAAATACTGGAAGGATTCTAGATAAATACTGCAAATATACTAAATAAATACTGGAAACATGCTTGATAAATACTGGAAACATTCTTGATAAACATTGGAAACATGCTGGATAAATACTGGAAACATGCTTCATAAATACTGGAAACATGCTAGATAAATACTGGAAACATGCTTCATAAATACTGGAAACATGCTAGATAAATACTGGAAACATGCTAGATAAATACTGGAAACATGCTAGATGAATACTGGAAACATGCTAGATAAATACTAGAAAAGAAGACAACGGACAGAGAGCAGGGAGTGAATGGAAGCATCAGGACAGGCTGAGGATATTCTCTGACTTGGACCTGTATTAAAACCTCTTAGTACACAGACGTCGTTGTTAAGATCCATTTGACCAGTCCGAGATTCCTTGGTTTAATCCGGTGTAGAACTTGACATTTCCCAAAATTGTAAATGATTTAGAGTTTTTATATTTACATTGTGTGGGTGTGTGTTTGAGAGAGAGTCTCTGTGCGTTTGTGTGTGTGTGTATGTGTGTGTGTGAGAGTGTGTGCGCTTGAGTGTCTGTGCGTGTGTGTGTGTGTGTGTGTGTGTGTGTGTGTGTGTGTGTGTGTGTGTGTGTGTGTGTGTGTGTGTGAGAGTGTGTGTGCTTGAGTGTCTGTGTGCGTGTGTGAGTGTGTGAGTGTGTGTGTGTGTGTGTGTGTGTGTGTGTGTGTGTGTGTGTGTGTGTGTGTGTGTGTGTGTGTGTGTGTGTGTGTGTGTGTGTGTGTGTGTGCGTGTGTGTGTGTGTGTGTGTGTGTATGTGTGTGTGTGTGCTTGTGTGTGCCTGTGTGAGTGTGACCCCATAGCAGAGAGGTAATACTCGGTGAGCGTCAGACTTCAGGCGGGAGGCCGTTTGTCATGTGACCAGCGGGGCTAATGAGATCCGCTAGCAGAACATGGAGCTAGCGCTGCGGCGCCATTAGCACTCACAGTGGGGGGCCACCACCCCAACCGAGGGGACCACCCCAACACAGGGAACCACCAACACACATCTTGGCTGGACCACACCAGACCCCACCCAGACCGAAACCAAAGCCAGGACCAGGACTGGACCAGAACCAGGACCAGACCAGACCAGACCAGTCGGGTCCAGCCCTCTCTGCTCCTCCTCAAACACACGACAGCAGCCTCCTCAGAACCACACTTGACTCCCTCCCAGAGGACCAGAGGGGGAGGGGGGGGGGGGAGAGTAAATAAGAGAGAAGGGAGTGGGGGGGGAGGGGGCAGCAAAATGGGAGGCCAGCGCTCATATCTCATCTCTATTAACGCTTTTACGGTTGCGCCCAGGGGTCCTCGTAAAGGTTTACGCCCGAGCTTTACTCCGCCCGCGCTTGAAGAGCGCCGAGGAAAGTGGCTGGTTTACGGCCGGCCTTCAGGACTTTACAGCGTGTTTTACTTAAGTTCCCGACTTTACAGGTCCTGGTTCCAATTAGCAGACCGGCCGCGAGAGAGAGACTCAGAGAGAGGGGGGAGAGAGGGAGAGAGGGAGGAGGGAGGAGGGAGGGAGGAAGGAGAGAGGGAGGAAGGAGAAAGGGAGGAGATAGGGAGGAAGGAGAGAGGGAAGAAAGAGAGAGGGAGGAAGGAGAGCGAAAGGAAGGAGGGAGGAAGGAGAGAGTGAGGGGGAGAGAGGGAGGAGGGAGAAAGGGAGGAGGGGGGGAGGAAGGAGAGAGGGAGGAAGGAGAGATGGAGGGATGAAGGAGCGAGGGAGGACGGGGATCGTTTCAGTGCCCGCTGATCTGGAGGAGACAGGCGGGCTTAGCCTCCAAAGCTCTGGATGGCTTCAGGGCGACGTCAGAACGCGTTAAGGCTTTAGCAGCAGCGGTGAACTCAGAGCTCTTAAACCCAGGACCCCCCAGCCCCGCCCCCTGGCTCCGGGGGGGCGTGGAGCCCCGGGCCCTGGCTCTGGGGGGGGCTTGCCTGACAGGGATCTGATACAGGGGGCTTACAGCCTGCTCCACCTGAATCATCACCTCCAACAGACCCTGAATCTGTCTTCTCGGGCCACCTGTCAGATCGGGGAGACTGGTCAGCCCGCCTCTCATTTATACAACAGGAAGGGGCGGGAGCAGGGGGAGGAAGGGGCGGGACAAGGGGGAGGAAGGGGCGGGACCAGGGGAGGAAGAGGCAAGAAACAGAGAGCGAGGAAGAGAGAGCCAGGGTCCGTTAGAAAGCTTTTCCTTAGTGCTTGAGCTGAGACATGAAGGACCAATCACAACCTACTGTCTTCCCAGCCAATCATTTTTCTTTGTTTGCAGCAGACTCTGCAGCAGACATCTTTTGTTTGTAGATGTCTGCTGCAGAGTCGACGCACCGCCAGCGCCCTTCCTGTGAGGATACGGTCATGTTAAGGGGTCCCCTCGGCCCCTCAGAGAGCTCCAAGCGGAGGGTCGGACCCCCGGAACCGAAGGGAAGGAGACGAGGGAAGATCTGGAGGTTTAGGAGGAGCTAGGACGCACGGAGAGGCAAAAACGCTACCCAGCACTTCAGAAGGCTCCTCTCTGCCAACTGTCAGCCAATCACTGAGCAGGGTCAGAGGTCAGGCTCACTTTACCGCCCCCCCTCCCCATCTCTCTCGCTTTCTATCTCTTAACCTCTCATCTTTTATCTTCTTTAACCTTTCCTCCCTTTTCCTCTCCGCCAAAATACATCGCTCACTCACTTCCCTCTTTCTGTGCTAACACACACACGCGCACACACCATCATATGCACACACACGCATACACACACACACACCAACATATGCACACACACACACACAAGAAACACACACACACACACACACAAATGCGCACATACCCACACTTATCCCCACATACCCACAGATACCCACACACATACGCACGCACACAGACATACTCACGCACACACACACACACACACACACACACACACACACACACACACACACACACACACACACACACACACACACACACACACACACACACACACACACACACACACACACACACACACACACACACACACACACACACACACACACACACACACACACACACACACACACACACACACACACACACTAGCTCCCCCACACACATACACATACCCACACATAAACCTCCCCTCCACACACATAAACACAGATGCACAGACACAAACACACACATACACACACACATAAACACACACACACACACACACACACACACACACACACACACACACACACACACACACACACACACACACACACACACACACACACACACACACACACACACATGCACACACACTGTCAGTGTGGGAATAAAGTTGTGAACAAACGATGGAAGGGTTTTGTCGCTTCTCGTTAGAAGCTCCATTACTGATGGAGAGTCTCTTTGATATGGAGGAAATCCTGGATATAAAACCCTGTCTGTTCTCACACACACACACACACACACACACACACACACACACACACACACACACACACACACACACACACACACACACACACACACACACACACACACACACGCACGACGCACTGCACGCACGCAACGCACACACACACACACACACACACACACACACACACACACACACACACACACACACACACACACACACACACACACACACACACACACACACACAGCGATCACACACCGAACACAGACACACACACACAGACACACACACAGACACACTGAACACATACTCATGCGCACGCAAATACACCCTAAAAATACCATCATTTTTAGATAACATGTGTACGGTCATATTTATATGCTCATATATATGTTCATATGCTCATATGGTGATAGGTTATTGCCTGAGTATTTGAAAGGTAGAATACTATACTATATACTACCATCTCAGATAATCACACAGATACAAAGTACACAGCACAGTACTGGGGGGCTGGAAAACACCGTTCTTACTCGCTCTTTCCTTCTCTTAATCTTCGTTCAATTGCATTCTCCTCCCATTCTCTGTTCTTTATTTATTTATATTTTCTCTCTTCCTCTTTTCTTTCTTTTCCGCTTTTTCATTTCAACGTTTTCTTGTTTTTTTTTACACATGTTGGCACTTTTTCTTCCTTGCACGTTATTTGATTGGTTTTCTAAAGAGACGTTCACAGGCGAGGCCTACTTGTGTGTGTTTGGTGTGTGTGTGTGTGTGTGTGTGTGTGTGTGTGTGTGTGTGTGTGTGTGTGTGTGTGTGTGTGTGTGTGTGTGTGTGTGTGTGTGTGTGTGTGTGTGTGTGTGTGTGTGTGTGCCTTCGCATGCGTGTAACTGTATGCGCGTGCGCGTGCGTGAGTAAACGCGGGAAGCAGCCGCCGGGAGCAGAGGAAGTCTCGAGGCCAGGGAAGTGAGTCGGCACTGAAGCCAGAAAATGGGCGACGGAGGAATGAGGAGGAGAAGGACGGAGGAGGAAGTAGCGGGAGGCGGGAGAGCGGAGTGGAGCGGAGCGCCGTTATTACACCCTAACGCGCGGCTCGAGCCGGCCAGAGAGCGGAGAGGCACCGAGACATAATTATATCCGCTCCCCGGGCCGTCGCCCTGCGTTAGCGTCTCCTCCGCTCACCGGAGGCGACAGAGACAAATGAGAGCGTTTTTCCAGCCGATCATTCTCATCCGTTACTGCCGGTTCCGTGTGATGGATCGTCACCGCCCGAGCGGGCCAATAGATCACGGCGTAAAACAGACTCGCGAGCGGTCCCCAGCGGGGCGCCGCTTTCACAGATCAGCGCGCGACTAATGCACGCGCGGGTTGAGGAGTCGAATCCCGTTAGGGACACACACTCACACACGAACGCGAATGTGCGCGTGCGCTCACACACATATCCACCACACACCCCACACACACACACACACACACACACACACACACACACACACACACACACACACACACACACCTCACCACACACAAACACACACACACACACACACACACACACACACACACACCCCTCCCTCCCCTCTGATTAATGTATAAAAGATGAGCTGCTGGTCCGCCGGTCTCCATTACTCCGCTGGTTGGGATTCTTCCGCGGAAAAAAATGTATCCAGATAGGCCTACAGAATGTCGCGCGCTCTGCGTCTTCACCAGGCAATCAAACGCCTGCAATTAGCACTACATTAAACAATTAGGACTAAATTAAAACAGTCCCCTTTCGGGTCTCCTCATTCACGAGCTCATAACAGGCCTTAAGAACATCGTTTTGATTACAAATAACTCATATTACACTGTTTAAATATTTTTGTATTGTTTAGGGTATTAATCAGGAATATTTGTATTTGTATTATCAGTTATAGGCCTACTAAAAACTATTTGAAGTAAAATATACGGACTTTTCTATCGGCTATATTGTGCTTCCTCTATCCCTCTTCAACCCGTTCTACGTCCAGAAGTAGCTGAACTACTGGATAACTATTTATATTTACAGTTCATTTGATACAGTTGGCTCCAAATTCGTTGTTCTCCTCAGGAGCTCCGCTGGTCTTAGGAGCGGAGGTCCAGACGTCAACCCGGAGGAGAGCAGCTGACAACGGACTCCTTCAGCAGTAATAGCGGCTCTGTTTGGAGCCGCTTTGTTTAGAGCGAGGATGTGATCCGTCTGAGGAACCAGTCGAGAAAGGAACCAATGGAGAACCAGTCCCGCGGAGGACTGGAAACAAAGACTCAAGATCAACACATGGAAAGGGTGTATATTTATAACACACCCGATTAACACAACAATATATTACAATAATAACAATAATAATAATAATAATAATAATAATAATAATAATAATAATACATAACACACACACACACACACACACACACACACACACACACACACACACACACACACACACACACACACACACACACACACACACACACACACACACACACACACACACACACACACACACACACACACACACACACACACACACACACACACACACACATATATATGTACAATATATATATGATATATATATATATATATATATATATATATATATATATATATATATATATATAGTATATATATATATTATATATATTATATATATTATATATATATGAATTATGAATGAATTATATCAGTTTTAGAAATGCATGAAGTTAAACATATAATACAATATTTAATATATAAATTAAATATTGTATTATGTTTAACTTCATGCATTTCTAAAACTGATATAATTTATATATCATATTTTAAAAAAACACAAGATTCTTTTTTTTGTAAAACAACACTTCTTGCCCATGAATCATCATCGGATTTTAGACCTTTAAAAACAAGGAAAACATAAGGCACGATAATGTTGCGCTTATATAATTTATTTTATTTTATTTATTTAATCTCCAACACTGAACATAGTTAATATGCTACACGTAGTTCTATATTCAACCTACACAGAGTATATTTGATAGATAACACTGAGTATATTTTATAGTGTATTTAATCTAACAACCAAATTATTTAATCTACAACACTGAGTATATTTAATCTTATACTGAGAATATTTAATTTACTACACTGACTATATATTTAATATGAAAATATTTAATCTAACACTGAGTATATTTAATCTACACTTATAGTAGTTCTACTACACTGAGTATATTAAATATACACAGAGGCTATATTTAATCTACACCGAGTAAACTGATTGAACAGTGAGTATGTACACAGTGAGTATATTTGAGTACTATGAGTTAAACGTAGTACAGAGAGTATAATGTACCTCAGTGAGTATATTGAGTGTATTTCATGTATTCTGTAAGTATACAGAGTACATTGAGAATAATGTAGTACAGTGAGTATAATGTATAATAGTGAGTATAATGTATAATAGTGTGTAATGTAGTACAGTGAGTATATAGCCTACTCTGTTGGTATAGTATAACGTGTATAGTGAGTATAAGGTACTCTGTTGGTATAGTAAAAGGTACTCCAGTGCATTAGTACTATGTCCCTGGCAGCAGGCCTCGTGTCTCCAGCCTGCAGCGTTAATCCGCTGCCGCCATCAGGCCCGGTGAGCACTCAGCCCTAAACAGCACTCAGACGCTTCTTGATATGCGGCGGACAACGCCGCAAATTAGCATCGCCGCGCGCTACGTCACGGATTTCAATTAATTCTGATCAGCACAGATGTTGCCTCACGCTCCACGCGGCCTTGTCTTTATGCAAATGAGCTCGGTTACCGAAGACAGAGCTGAACTGTGGAGCAGGCTAATATCACAGCCCCAGAATGGAAGGGCTTCTCCTTTTCCATTTCAAACTACAACTATATTAGAATACGACGTCTTTCGCAGAGGACACTAATTGAAATGGCGTCATAATCGGTAATCAGGCTCCTCCTCCCGCACCTCGTTCTCCGTCGTGATGCGGTCTCATCCCAGCCTTCATCTGGCTGATGGTGTAACCTCCTCTCACGCTGAGCCGAGCCTCCTCTGATCCTGTAGAGGACGTGTTGTCGCTACGTCATGGAGCTACGTCATGGAGCTACGTCATGGAGCTACGTCACGGAGCTACGTCCCGGAGCTACGTCAGCTACGTCACAGAGCTACATAATGGAGCTTCGTCATGGAACTACGTCAGCTACGTCACGGAGCTAAATCACGGAGCTACGTAACATAGCTACGTCACGGAGCTAAGTCGTGCAGCTACGTTATGGAGCTACGTCAGAGCTCAGACCAGATAAAACGCACTGAGGAGGTGTTTGATCTGGGTCTGGTCCTGGAGACAGGAAGTGAGCGTAGAGAGGTCTTTTGAAGCGAGGTGACGTGATGTCTGTCTGTCTGTCTGTCTGCCGGGCATCCTTCCTCTACCCCAGTAAGAGGACCAGTAACGACACCGCAGAGACCGGGGGGGGGGGAGTATGACACCGCAAGGGTCCCTGAGAGTCGGGACAGGAACTGGGGGAACTCCGCAGGGGTCAGGGGTCACCAGCCCCCCTCCTCCCCCTCCTCCCCTTCCACACAGGATGTGCTTAAAGACGGACTTTGAACGCCGGTTCTGTCGGTGTCGAGCCGCGGCGCCTCGGGCCGATGGGAACCAAGGTTACGGCGTGAGGGCCCCACGGGGCCCCGTGAGTTTGGGCCCCGCCGTGATGTCACGCTATTGTTTGTTCTGATGTGTCGTTAGCGTCGCCTCGTCAGGCGCCACTTCCTGTCCAGGACTCTGATGTCACACGCTCCCAGAGGGAGAAGAGAGGAGACAGGAGAGGAGAGAGAGGAGAAAGGAGAGGATCGAGGAGAAGAGGAGAGGGGAGAGAGGAGAGGAGAGAGGAGAGGGGAGAGAGGAGAGGAGAGAGGAGAGGGGAGAGAGGAGAGGAGAGAGGAGAGGGGAGAGAGGAGAGGGGAGCGAGGAGGAGAAGAGAGGGGAGAGAGGAGAGGAGAGGGGAGAGAGGAGAGAGAGAGGAGGCGAGAGGAGGAGAGGGAGAGAGGAGAGGAGAGAGGAGAGGAGAGAGGAGAGGGGAAGAGAGGAGAGGGGAGCGAGGAGGAGAAGAGAGGGGAGAGAGGAGAGGAGAGGGGAGAGAGGAGAGAGAGGAGAGGGGAGAGAGGAGAGGAGAGAGGAGCGAGGAGGAGAAGAGAGGGGAGAGGAGAGTGGTCAAGACATGGGTTTGGAGTTTAGAAAGTGAGCGATTATTATCTAGTATTTTTAGTTTTTATTCTAGCAAGATGCTGGCAATTCTTCATTCTTGATGAACTATTTTCTGAGGTTAGAATAGAATTTATTTTAACTTATTGACTAACTTATTAACTTATTGATTCAAACATTGGCACTTGCTGAAAAAGAAATCCTGGAAACAATACTGGATATATTGGCTTTTATTGAGTTATCATACATAATCATTTATGTCCCTCAATTTAAGGTCAAACCGTCAGAGAAATAATAAATAAATAACTAGCTAAAATTGTAAGATGGTTATTCTCTGAGAAGGTTGACTTAGAAGTGGAGCAGCTCTAAAAGCTGATGAGAAGAAGAGAGGAGTAGGAGGAAGAGAGAGGCTTTTATTGACTTATCATATATAATCATTTATGAACATCTGTACCTCAATTTAAGGTTAAACCGTCAGAGAAATAATAAATAAATAACTAGTTAAAATGGTAAGATGGTTAAGATGGGAGGAGGAGGGGAGAGGACGAGGAAAAAAGCAAAAGAAAACACAAAGAGGCTATAGTCTGTATCCATTTTCACACATACGATAAATATGACCAATGACTATTCATAATTGCTGCTACAGATCCCGTGGATATTAATGTTGTTGTATGAAATAATCTGAAACACGACAGCGGAGCCTGGCGGCCATGTTGGATCAGGCTAACAGAAATAAACAAATGAAAAATGACAGCTAAATACAAGCAAACACACACACACACACACACACACACACACACACACACACACACACACACACACACACACACACACACACACACACACACACACACACACACACACACACACACACACACACACACACACACACACACACACACACACACACACACACACCCTGCCATTTGTCTGGATGTCTGTTGTTGTCCCCTTGAGCAACTGACAGGGTCCTCCCATTCAGACAAGGGGGGGGGGGGGGAGACAGCAAACTAAAGGCTTTATCTGTCACCATTTGGATCCCCCCCACACCTTAACTCTTGGCCCCTTACTCTCCCTCTCTCTTCCCTCTCTCCCCCTCTCCGCTCTGTCCCCTCTTTCCTTCTCTCTCTCTCTCTCTCTCTCTCTCTCTCCCTCCTCTCTCTCTCCTCTCCTCTCTCTCTCTCTCTCTCTCTCTCTCTCTCTCTCTCTCCTCTCTCTCCTCCTCTTTCCTTCTCTCTCTCTCTCTCTCTCTCTCTCTCTCTCTTCTCTCTCTCTCTCTCTCTCTCTCTCTCTCTCTCTCTCTCTCTCTCTCTGTCTCTCTCCCTCTCTCCCTCCCCCTCTCCCTCTAAGCCTCCCCCGTCCCCATAGCGACAGTGTTCGGCTGTCATGGCTACAGTAGGATGTGTATCACGGCGGAGGCGGTGGCATAACGAGCCCGCCTGAGATCAGGCTAATGAGAAAATCACAACCCAATCTACTTCCTGTCAGCGAGGCGTCTTTAAATTACCTCTGGACCCCATCCGCCGTCAGAACCAGGGGGGCTCTGGGCGTACAGGGTACCCTGGTAGTGGGACCTCCACACACACCTAACAGACACACACGCACACACACTGACCCATACACACACACACACATATGCACACCTAAATACACGCACACTCACACGCACACTCATCCAGAGAGAGTGGAGGGGGAAGAGAGGTTGAGGAGAGGAGGGGAGGTGGAGGGGAGAGGGAGGAGGAGTGAGAAGGAGAGAGGAGGAGAGGTGGAGGAGATCCCCGTCCCTGCTCCTCACACTGCCTCCCGAGGAGCTCTGAGGAGTCCCCTGTGGGCTCCTCAGAGCTCCAGGTTCCTCATGTCCTCTGTGGTGGAGAGCGGAGGGCGTGTTGGGTGATCCTTCAGGAACCAGGAGCTTCTCTCCGGCTGTGAGCTGCCTCCAGGGTTTAGCACCGCTCTGTCTGAGGGCCAGCCTCTGTGCAGCGGGCAGGGCTGCCTTGCCCCAAGGGCCCGGCAGCACGGAACAGCCCCTGCTGGCGGGCCCCCAGCTCGGGCCCCAGAGGACCACCGGAGTGTGTGTCTGTGAGGGGTAATGGTGTGGAGAGGTGGATCCGCCTCAGACCCCAGCAGACCTCCCTCTGGTCTGCTCACCTTCAGTCGTGGTACCGAACATCTGGTGCAGTTCCATGAAACGTCAAGTTGCTTTGCTTACTTAACTGGGTCGTGTTAGTGTTAGTGTGTGAGTGTAAGTGTGTGTGTGTGCGTGTGAGTGTTAATGTGAGTGTTCATCTTTCTGAGAACAGTGATTGTTTGGGGGCGTGGCCTGTGTTCATCTCTCTGGTAACAGTGATTGTTTGGGGGCGTGGCCTGCGTTCATATCTCTGGTAACAGGGATGGTTTGGGGGCGTGGCCTGTGTTCATCTCTCTGGTAACAGGGATGGTTTGGGGGCGTGGCCTGTGTTAATCTCTCTGGTAACAGCGATGGTTTGGGGGTGTGGCATGTGTTCATCCCTCTGGTAACAGGGATGGTTTGGGGGCGTGGCCTGTGTTCATCCCTCTGGTAACAGGGATGGTTTGGGGGCGTGGCCTGTGTTCATATCTCTGCTAACAGGAATGGTTTGGGGGCGTGGCCTGCGTTCATATCTCTGGTAACAGCGATGGTTTGGGGGTATGGCCTGCGTTCATATCTCTGGTAACAGCGATGGTTTGGGGGTATGGCCTGCGTTCATCCCTCTGGTAACAGGGATGGTTTGGGGGCGTGGCCTGTGTTAATCTCTCTGGTAACAGCGGGGGGCGTGGCGTGTTTCTCTCTGAGCCGAACACTTCTGACTTCATCCAAGCTCTTTACACGCGCTGATGCGCCACCCCCCCCCCCCCCCCGTCCTCCCCCCTCCTCCCCCTCGCCATATGGCTCCCGGACACACTCCTCATTTTTCAGATAACTTCTCAAGCGAGAGGACAGGAAAAGCACACTGTAGATACACACAAACACACACACACACACACACACACACACTGTAGATACACACATACACACACACACGCACACACACACACAAACTGTAGATACACACACACACTGTAGATACACACACACACACACACACACTGTAGATACACACACACACACACACACTGTAGATACACACACACACACACACTGTAGATACACACACACACACACACACACACACACACACACACACACACACACACACACACACACACACAAACTGTAGATCACACACACACACTGTAGATACACACACACACACACACTGTAGATACACACACACACTGTAGATACACACACACACTGTAGATACAGACACACACACTGTAGATACACGCACCAGACACAGAATCCGTCCACACGTATCTAAAAGCCCACCCGGCTCAGCTTCATTAGCATACTGAGCAGTGATGATTAGTCCTAGTACTTATGGTGAGGATCAGTACTTATTGAGATGACTAGTACTTATGGTGAGGATCAGTACTTATTGAGATGACTAGTACTTATGGTGAGGATCAGTACTAGTACTAATAAAGATGATTAGTACGAGTACCTATGCTGATGATGAGTACTCATACTTATTGTGATCATTAGTAAATGTACTTATGATGATGAGTACGAGTATTTACAGTGATGAATACTCGTACTTATTGTGATGATTAGTAGTAGTACTTACAGTGATGATGAGTAATACCCATACTATTCAGATGATGAGTATTAGTATCTATTGGGATGAGGAGTACTAGTACTCACAGTGATGAGTATTACTCGTACTTGAGTAAATAATAAAGTCAACATCACGCTTCTGCCGTGGCAACACGCCTCCCCCCCACTGATGCCATCGCCATGGCGACGCCGAGAGACTTCCTGTCTGACACTCCACGCCACGGTGGCTGACAGACACACTACGGATGACAAATGAAGAGCAGGGGGAGTGTGTGTGTATGTGTGTGTGTCTGTATGCGTGTGGGTGTGTTTGTGTGTGCAGGGGCCGTGTGTGTGTATGTGTGTGTGTGTGTGAACACATACTCACTACCACATACCATATAGTACATAGCCTTGAGTGCATGACTTAATTCGAGTGAGCGTGTGTGTGCGTCTATGTGCGCGTCTGTCTGTGTGTGTTCTCCCAGGCTGTGTCTCCTTGACATAGTAATTACAGAACACACTGATTCTAATGATGGATGAACTCCCTGCATGGGACCCTCTCTCTCTCTCTCTCTCTCTCTCTCTCTCTCTCTCTCTCTCTCTCTCTCTCTCTCTCTCTCTCTCTCTCTCCTCTCTCTCTCTCTCTCTCTCTCTCTCTCTCTCTCTCTCTCTCTCTCTCTCTCTCTCTCTCTCTCTCTCTCTCTCTCTCTCTCTCTATTCCTCATCTGTATCTCTGTATCCTTTTCTCTGTCTCTCTACCACTCACATTGCTCTCTCTCTCCCTCTTTTCTCCTTACGTTCATCCACATGTCACTCTCTCTGGTCTCTCTCTCTGAGACCAGGGAGTAGACAAGAGTTAGAATGAACTAGAGCTAGGCAAGACTAGAGTTAGACTTCAGTTATAATAGCTAGACTATACTAGACTTAGACTAGACCAACTCAATAATACACACGCAGCAGACTAGACTAGAGTTAGACTCGAGTTATTTTAGTAAGACTAGACTACATTTAGGGGGGGGGGGGGGGGGGTCCGCGTCCCGGTCAGGGAACAGGAGGGATGTGAGCGTCGCCCGTCGGTAGCTGCGGAGCTAGCGGCCCGCGGAGCGTTCTAGCCCCCCCCCGCCCCCCCTCTGACGGGACGGCCCGCTCCGGGGTCGGGGGTCAGCGATTATTGAGTTCCACCCTCTAGTGGGCCCTCCTGTTCCCGCGCCGACCGCCTCCGAATACCAATGAGGACCCGTCGCCACCGGCAAACACAGACGAGAGGCTGGATGAGAGGTCCCCCCCCCCCCCCCCATCTCTCCCATCTCCCCCCCCCCGACGCATCAAAACTGTCAAACCCAGAGCGAAGGGGGGAGGAGGGGGGAGGAGGGGGGGCGGGGTCGTGGTGAACTGCATCAGTGACCTTCTGCACGTCTGTTTCTGTCGGTTTCATTAGGGGGGGGGGGGGGGGGCATCAGCCCGTCTCCCCCGGTGGAGAGAAGACACACTGCGACTATACTGAACAAGATATAGGAGTATAGATATAGTATTATATATTATATCTATACTGTACTATAGATGTATATTATATTTATATACATATATGTATGTGTATATATATATGTGTTTATATTTTATTTATGTATATTTAGATATAAATTAAGATATAGGAATGTATAGAAATAGATATAATCGATATGATATATAATATATTTGTGCATACATTGATGATATAGATATATATTCCTGTATGGAGTAAAGCAGTGCGGTCTGGGTGTATTGATCCTCTTGAAGTGTAGACATTTAAATGAATCATTTAATGAAAGAACATGAATCTCACTTCATGGTAGCTGTTTGGTTGTGGAAAAGAGAAGTGCATGTTTGTCATCCTTTTGTATTTCTAGGAGTTGTTATGTGTTTTGGTATTAATTAATAAATTAATCCTGCCATTAGCACAAAGAGATAACAAGTCTTCCCCTATTTTTGAGCTGATAAAGTGATCGTTAAATGATTGGTGCAGCATCAAATCAGAGGAATATATAACAGAAAGTTACCACTTAATACAGAATGCATCCGTTCTGAACAATATAACAATAGTTATGTTTTTAAATATTTAGGTCAATGGATTTCTTCATTCATTTGTATGTGCGTGTGTGTGTGTGTGTGTGTGTGTGTGTGTGTGTGTGTGTGTGTGTGTGTGTGTGTGTGTGTGTGTGTGTGTGTGTGTGTGTGTGTGTGTGTGTGTGTGTGAATGATTGTCTTTGTATGATTTTCTACATGTGTGTGTCTGTTTGTGTGTGTGTCTGTGTGTGAGAGTGTGTCTTTATGATTGCGTGTGTGAGTGTTTGCACGAGTGACTGCGTGTGTATGATTCTGTGTGTGTGTGTGTGTGTGTTCCTGTATCCTCTCATGATTCACAAAAGACCCATTTCCCCCCCCCCTCCCCCCCTCCCCCCACCCCCCCCGAGAGGAAGGCATCGAACCCGAATCCAGAGAGGAAGTTGGCAGTGGTCCCGGTCCCCCGGCCGGCCTTGGGTCTCAGCCGGACCCCCCCCGCCCGCCCCGCCCCACTCCCGGCGATTGTTCCTGGTACCGGCCCCTGGGGGCGGGGTCTGCGGCTCGGTCCTAGCTTCCGGGTCACATGGTCCGCTCTCACCCAATAAAGAGACACTTCCTGTCCCAAAAACACCCAACGATGTCATGGACAGGAAGTGGCTCTTTATTGGAGGACCTCCAACCGGCTCCGCGCTGGGTTTGAAGACGCTATCTGGGGACAGGAGTTGAGCTCTGATTGGCCGGCGGCTCCTTTTTCCTCCGGTGTGATGAACCGTCAGACGATGAGCGAGTTTCCCTTTGAAGTTACTTCGTTTTTATAGTAACCGTAGTAACCATAGTAACCGTGGTGTCAGGGGTGTTTCCTACTGAGGTGATAAAGTCCTGCTGATGATCACGTTCTCACAGTCAGCTCTGAGATAAGGAACCCACTGACAGATCTATTATAGATATACATTATATATATCTATATATGAGGTACAACGATGACATCAACATGCAGGCGTCGCTGTCAGACAGAACGGACCAAGGGGAAGGATCAGGTTTAATGACAGCAGCACTCTCTCTCTCTCTCTCTCTCTCTCTCTCTCTCTCTCTCTCTCTCTCTCTCTCTCTCTCTCTCTCTCTCTCTCTCTCTCTCTCTCTCTCTCTCTCTCTCTCTCTCTCTCTCTCTCTCTCTCTCTCTCTCTCTCTCTCTCTCTCTCTCTCTCTGTCTCTGCTCTCTCTGTCTGTCTCTGTGTCTCTGTCTATGCCTCGAACATAAACCTTTAAACAGTTTCATTGACACAGGAAGGAGCTCTCTATCTCTAATCTCTCTCTTTCTCCCTCCGTCCCGCCCTCCCTCTCTCTCCCCCCTGCCCCCCCCCCCCACTCTCTCTTCCCCCCTCTCTCTCTCTCCCCTCTCTCTCTCTCTCTCTCCCGTGTCTCTCTCTCTTTCTCTGGTCGGTACAGGAACCCACCATCCCGAAGAGGTTCTGATCTTTGTTCTTCAGAGAGGAGCCGTGTGTAGCCGTTCAGTAAAGGGGGGCGTGGGATCTGTCTTCTGATTGGCCGGCCACAGGGCCACGCTCCCCGGGTTCTGCTCACTGCATCATTAGAAACACTTTTAGTTCTCAAAGTGTTGACTTTGTGTTTTGTGTTTGTGCGTTTAGTCGTGTTCCCGCGGTGTGCGTAAACCCGGCTCGCTGTTGTAATGCGTTCAGCGCCGTGGAGATCGAGTTTGGAGAATCACCACGACGACGCCGTCCGCAAACCTGCACCACAACCAGATACATACATATGAAGCATCAATACATGAATACAGATGAGGGCCTCATCTGACAACACAACACACTGTAGCACTGAGGAGTGTGTGTGTGTGTGTGTGTGTGTGTGTGTGTGTGTGTGTGTGTGTGTGTGTGTGTGTGTGTGTGTGTGTGTGTGTGTGTGTGTGTGTGTGTGTGTGTGTGTGTGTGTGTGTGTGTGTGTGTGTGTGTGTGTGTGTGTCTGTGTGTGTGTGTGTGTGTGTGTGTGTGTGTGTGTGTGTGTGTGTGTGTGTGTGTGTGTGTGTGTGTGTGTGTGTGTGTGTGTGTGTGTGTGTGTGTGTGTGTGTGTGTGTGTGTGTGTGTGTGTGTGTGATAGTGTGTGTGTGTGCGCGTATGTGTGTGTGTGCATATGATAGTGTGTGTGTGTGCGTGATCTGTTGTGTAGTAGTGTGTGTGCGTACGTGTGATAGTGTGTGTGTGTGTGTGTGTGTGTGTGTGTGTGTGTGTGTGTGTGTGTGTGTGTGTGTGTGTGTGTGATAGTGCACGAGGCAGACATTGTGAGGACGCTCTCAGTAAGGACGGTTTGATTAATACTCAGCGGTCGCGGCGCAGCGGGAGTTTAACTCATAAGTCTTCATTAAACGGGCTCATCGACGCCGGGGCCCGGGCCGCTGTCCTCTACTGCAGTGGCCCCCGGGGGCCAGTGTGGAGGGGCCCCTGGGGAGGGCCCACTGATGCCCTTAAGATCTGTATCACGCTGTGTTACAAAGTGAGAAATAATCATTCATTAACCCCCGCGACCCACGGGCCCCCCACGGCCCCTCGGGGCCCCCAGTGGCCCCCACGGCCCCGGGGCCCCGCCTGGCTTTGTGTTGGTGTGTGAGCAGCTGGGGTGGGTCTGTTGGCGGGAGCATAATGATGCTGAATGGATTAACTGGGCAGCACGCCGCTGCACTCCTTACACACACAACCGCCCGCACCGCACACACCGCACACACCTCCACCAGTACACCTTCACCAACACCACCACCAATGCAGCGCACACAACTCCACCACTATCATCTCCACCACCACCCCCACCACCACCACCCCCACCAACACCTCCACCACCGCCAACACCTCCACCTCCTCCACTATCATCTCCACCACCACCACCACCCCCACCCCCACCACCACCACCACCACCACCACCACCACCACCACCACCACCACCACCACCACCAACACCTCCACCACCGCCAACACCTCCACCTCCTCCACTATCATCTCCACCACCACCACCACCACCAACACCACCAACACCTCCACCACCGCCAACACCTCCACCTCCTCGACTATCATCTCCACCACCACCACCACCACCACCACCACCACCACCACCACCACCACCACCACCACCACCACCACCACCAACACCACCAACACCTCCACCACCGCCAACACCTCCACCTCCTCCACTATCATCTCCACCACCACCACCACCCCCCACCACCCACCACACCACCACCACCACCACCACCACCACCACCACCACCACCACCACCTCCACCACCGCCAACACCTCCACCACCGCCAACACCTCCACCTCCTCCACTATCATCACCACCAACACCTCCACAACCACCACCTCCACCACCACCCTCACCACCACCACCACCATCACCACCTCCACCATCACCACCACCTCCACTTCCACCACCTCCACCATCATCACCACCACCACCTCTACTTCCACCATCAACACCTTCATATCATCTCCACCACCACCACCATCACTACCAGTACCACCTCCTCCACCATTACCTCCACCAACACCACCACCTCCACCATCGCTACCACTGTGTGTGCGTGTGTGTGTGTGTGTGTGTGTGTGTATGTGTGTGTGTGTGTGCGCGTGTATGAGGTCAGGTGTGTCTTTGTATCTGTTTGTGTGTGACTGTGTGTGTGTCTGTGTCTGTGTATGTGTGTGTGTGTGTGTGATGTGTGTCTTTCTGTGTGTGTCTGTGTGTCACGTCTGAGAGAGTCCTGTGTCATCTCTCCCCGTGGTCTCCCTGAGGTCCTCAGTTTATTGTCACAGTGAGCTGTTTGACAGACAAGTTAATCAATCTGCTGATTTAGTGAGCGGGTCGCGTTCAGGTTTGATGAGGGGGGGGTGGGGTGTGTTTGTTTGATGCATGTGTGTGTTTGTGTGTATGTGGGGTGCGTGTGTGTGTCCGTGGGTGTTTGTGTGTGCGTGTGGTTGGTGCGTGTATGTGTCAATGGGGTGCATGTGTGTGTTTGCGTGTGCGTGTGTTTGTGTGTGTGTGTTTATGTGGGGTGTGTGTGTGTCTATGGGGTGTGTGTGTGTGTGTGTTTGGTGCATGTGTGTGTGTGGGGTGTGTGTGTGCGCGTGTCTTTTTGGTGCATGTGTGTGTGCGCGTGTGTATATGCGTAGTGTCTGTGTGTGTGTTTGTGTGTGTGTTTGGTGCACGTGTGTGTATGTGGTGTGTGTGTTTGTGTGTTTGGTGCATATGCATGTGTGTGTGCGTCTGTGTATGTGGTGTGTGATGCATGTGTGTGTGTGTTTGTGTGTTTGGTACATGTGTGTGTGTATGTGGGCTGTGTGTGGGTATCGGGGTGGTGGTGGGGGGTAAGTAGAATGGGGGGTGGACAGAGTTTCTATTGGCCATTGTGCTTTTAGAATCACTTCAAATTATACAGAACATGGCTAAGACAGAGAGAGAGAGAGAGAGAGAGAGAGAGAGAGAGAGAGAGAGAGAGAGAGAGAGAGAGAGAGAGAGAGAGAGAGAGAGAGAGAGAGAGAGAGAGAGAGAGAGAGAGAGAGAGAGAGAGTCAGGGGGAGTGTGAGGGAGGGAAAGGGAAGCGTGTGTGTAAGCAGTGCATATGTCTGTGTGTTTGTGCGTCTGTGTATGTGTGTGTGTGTGTGTGTGTGTGTGTGTGTGTGTGTGTGTGTGTGTGTGTGTGTGTGTGTGTGTGTGTGTGTGTGTGTGTGTGTGTGTGTGTGTGTGTGTGTGTGTGTGTGTATGCATTTTCTTTCCGTACCCTTCTCACTGCTGCGTGGTCCGGGGGGAGGGAGTCATGTGATCTGCGTTCTGAGGTCCCCCGCTTCGTTGCCGTGACAGCAGAGATTACTCCAATAATGATGACCTGTACCGGCACCTCCTGCTAAGCTAGCATGCCTGTCTCCTCCTCCTGTCTCCTCCTCTCTCTTCCTCCTGTCCTCCACCTTTCTCCTCCTGCTGTCTGCTCCTCGATCAAGATTAACTAGTAGAACTATCGCGGCTAGCAGAACTATCGCGGCTAGCAGAAGTAACGCGGCTAGCAGGACTAGCGTGGCTAGCAGAACTAGCGTGGCTAGCAGTGAGCTGCCTGCCACCTCTTAGCCCAGCGTGGAGGGGGGGGCATCTCCCTTCCTCTTCTGTCGGCGGAGGCCCGCTGGCCCCTTCTTTTCCCCGTCCAGCTGGAACCCGACCCTTTAATCCCGGCTCTGTGGCCGGAGAGCAGCAGATTCCTCATCATTTACATCCATCTCAGGAATTTGCACAACGCTACGAAGATCCCGGCTCCCCTTACCCCCGGACACCGGAGCCGCCGCCGCCGCGAGACGCCGCGCGGTGTCAGGCTCTCAGGCATATCGCGCCGTCGGTTGTAAATAACCGTGTAATAAGACGGCCGGGGCTGAGCAGATGGGTTGCGCCGTGGCCGCTAACCGAGGCGGCGGCGGCGGAGGTGCAGGAGCTAAGGAACCCTGGAGAGCCGCGAGCGCTACGTCGTGCTACGCTATGTCGGCTCTGAATGTCCACTCATAAAACTCATAAAAGTAATCACTGTGGTTGTGTGTCTTGTTGTGTGTTTTGCTAGCTCAGTGAAGCTAGTGGTCCAGCGTTAGCAGCGCAGGCTAGCTGGGCTATCATCAGCCAGGTCTGTTGGTTAGCGTGCTCGGGTTTGATGGTAGGTTTAGGGGGTTTGGTTTACGTTGACTTGTCGTCTGTTCTTTATGCCTCCTGTACCCCTGCACACCGCCTTCAGCAGACGCCTTTAACACTCGTCTGTAAACCTCGGCGCGCTAATATCAGGCCTGAAATGAATACCGTCACAAAAATATTCAACCCCCCTTCAAGCCGCCGCAACTCACATCGCTCCCAGTTGCCAACCTGCCAACCTTCCCAGCCTTCCCATCCTCCCCAGCCATCAGGAAGACAAATTAGGAAGTCATCTTTTTAGAAAGAATACAGTTGGGACGGGCAGGAACCCAATCCGAGGTGAGGAGCGTCGTCAGGGGAAACCCGAGACCCGGCGGGCAGCTGGACCACAGCGGGCCCCCGAAAACTCTCTGGGCGCTACGGCCTGGGGGTGGGTGCAGACCGGACTACTGTGTAGACCAGACCCCCCAGACCAGACCCGGCTACTCTGTAGACCAGACCACCGGAACCACACCTCTTTATTGTGTACTGTTCGGTCTGTCCTGAACCGGGGGTGGACCGGGTCTGTTCTGAACTGGGTCAGTTCTGAACCATGTCTGAACCGGGTGTGAACCGGGTCTGCTCTGAACCGGGTCTGTTCTGAACTGGGTTTGTGCTGAACTGACTTCATAGAGACGACAGCCGGGATCCACTGAGTTATTAAAGGACACTACGCTACGGTCGCCAGCTAATAAAGGCTAATATGAACAGTGGGGGCCCAGTGCTGGCTGCCTCTGTTTTATCACCTGGTTACCCGCGTGCTGAAACCCTAGAATCCCCGCCAGGAATGCAGGGTGGGGGCGGGGGTGGGGGTGGTGGTGTGGGGTTGTGGATGCGTGGGGGGTGAGGTGGAGGTTAGCGGTGAGGCGTCCCAGAATAGTGGGGCTTTGTAATCACGGTATGTGTTAGCGCTAGTCGCGGCGTGTGTGAGGGAATGTAGTGTGTAGCTGCTAACCTTGCAGATGAGTCAGCAGGTAACTGACTCCAACCGACGACCAGGCTCAAGATGGCCGCCGGCCTGCTTTGTCTGCACGCTATGAAATAATAATAATAGCAAATATTAGTCTGACCTTGCAGAGAAATACCACGGCAGAATTAATACGAAGGATACATAAGTGGCAGAAGAATTATATATGAATAATGAATTATATAAAACAAGAGGAAGTTGGGTTAGAATTAGTGTTTTCAATAATTATACAATACAATAACTTTAATTATACAAATAATTATCATTATTATTATATATTATTTGTATTATTAATAATGTTATTAATATTAAATATTTATTTGCATTGTTATTAATGTTAGCAGGAGGAGCTGGAGTAGGTGGAGGGTGAGAAAGTGGAGGAGGAGGAGGTGGAGGAGGTGGGGCAGGAGGAGGAATAGCAGGAGAAGGTGGAGGAGGAGTAGGAGGAGGAGGTATAAGGAAACCTCCTGGGAGGAGAGGAGCCGTCTGTCATGAAGAGGAACCTCAACGGGTCGTCTTCTTTCATTTAAACCAACATCAAACATCGAAGCCCGACTCCTGTGAACCGCAGTGAGAGCTCTGCTGAGGGGAGGTGGAGACCAGGGGAACGACCGACACGTCCGTTTGGTATTAGACTGTACTCATCTGAACCCCCGCAGTGAACGGGGATCGGAACGGTTCCTTGTGGTGACCCAGGTGCTGTGGATCTGAGGTGTAACTCTTCTGCTCTCTCTTCTCCTCTCTCCCCTCCTCTCCTCCCCTCTCTCCTCCTCTCCTCTCTCTCCTTTCCTCTCCTCTCCTTCTCCTCTCCTCTCCTCTCCTCTCTCCTCTCCTCTCCTCTCCTCTCCTCTCCTCTCCTCTCCTCTCCTCTCCTCTCCTTTCCTTTACTCTCCTCTCCTCTCCTCTCCTCCCTCTCCTCTCCTCTCCTCTCCTCTCCTCTCCTCTCCTTCTCCTCTCCTCTCCTCTCCTCTCCTCTCCTCTCCTCTCCTCTCCTCTCCTCTCCTCTCCTCTCCTCGGCTATCACCTCCTGGAGGAGTAGCTCCCAGTGGCAGGTACAACCTCCTGCTCCTCCACGACATCTGGTCGGCGTTAGAGTGGGAAGGTTCTCCGGCTCTCCTCCTCCGAGCTGCACATCGATGACAGACGCCTTCTGATTCCACATATGTTGAAATGTAGAAAGCGTTATATGGACTCTTTGATACCCCATGATTTATTGGGGCCTGACACCGCTTGCAAATGTCCTTTGGCGAGGGCATTTGGCCATGGGGGGGGGGGGGTATGTGGGGAGCGGAGAGGGGGTATGTGGGGAGGGGGGGAATGGTTGGAGGGGGGGAGGTCTCGATTGCAAGTGGATAGTTACTTACGTAGATCACCCCCCCCAGCGGCCCCTACCAGATACGACGGTGAAGACCATCTCTGAGTCAGTCCTCCTGACGGAGGGAGGGGAGGAAGGGAGGAGGGAGAGGGGGGAGACAGTAGAGAAAGGAAGGAGGGAGGGAGAACGATCTTAGAAAAGTAGAAAAGACGATAGTGTTTTCGTGGGAATTGTCTCACACACACAGATATTCATCCCCCCACACATACACTCTCACCCCCACACACACAAACATCAACCTATTTCCCTACTTCCTAATATATCCCATAATAATCTGCTCATGGATATTCAGGGCCATCTGGAGGGAATGGAGCCGGTTCATCTCCCTGTCCCCTGATCATCCCAGATTTCATGCTCCAATTAGATCATGCCCGAGGCTGGGACTGGCCGGGACAGGCCGGGACCAAGCTCCAGAATTCAGCCACCAGAACTAGGGTCTATAGTCCAGAGCCCAGATCTGAGAGTCCAGAGTCTAGATCTCAGAGTCCAGAGTCCAGATCTCAGAGTCCAGAGTCCAGATCTCAGAGTCCAGAGTCTAGATCTCAGAGTCCAGAGTCTAGATCTCAGAGTCCAGAACTCAGAGACCAGATCCCCTGGTCCAGATCTCGGGTTGGGGTTGGCTGGGGTTGCTGTCCTGAAGGTGTAATCATATCATCAGGCTAAGCTTCTCGCCCGTACATAACGTGGCACAAAAGCTCTCACGTTCTCCACACGTCTCCAGTTCAAATCTGGCTAATTCGATTATCTTAATGTGGGATCAGCGGCGGCCTTAATAGGGATCGGTGAAGATGAGCAAAATCTTTCCTCCAGAGTAATGACCTATCAAGTTCCCCATGGTCATCAAGTCCCGGCCGCTGCCAGCGCCAGTCCCGTGGGCGGCCAGCCTCTCATGTTCCTCGTATTGCCGCTCGGCGCGCTGACAGAAACATCCGCCCAAAATGTCCGACTCGACGTGGGCGGCGAACCGCTCCGATGCAAATGAGGTCTTTAGCCCCGTCTCGTGGCTGCGGCGGTAATCCGGTTTCCGAGGCATACATAAATATTTGAGCGTTAACCGTTGGTCACTCAAAAACACATCAAAATCGAGCCGGCTGCGTGGCGAGACAATTAATACGCTTAGTGCTGCCAGCAGCTCCACCGGCGGACAGGCGTAATTGACAGGCAGCAAGCAGGCCATCAAGTCATCTCACATCTGCATTACTCCATCCTAATGGCTCTGCCCGGGGCCACGGCCACAATCAGCCCTCCGCTGCGTTGCTGCAGCGCCCGGCCCCCAGACAGCCCCTGCCCCCCCCCCCACCTCTCCAAAGCGGGCACTCAGCAGACCGTAAAGTTCGTAGTTTTGCACCTCGTGATGGACCTCAGGGCGCCACATTTAGTGCCAGGGTTTTGACAAATGAAGGATCTGTCTTTAATGAGGAGTGTTTCAGGAGTAACAGGTTATTCTTTGGACGTTTGTTGCTCGTAGTGGGCGCGGTGAGGAGCCTTCTGGTGTTCTGGTGTTCAGTTATTAGGAGGACACAGCTCCGTGCAGGTCGACTCTCCAGGTTGGTGTTGGTGTAGAGGCTTCGGAGCTAGCTTAGAGACATCAAAGCTGTGGAAACGTGAATCAGAGACGTGAGGCCTGGGTAACAGACGGAGGTTCGTCTGGAGCTGGCTATCGCTCTGGTGTTTAGTCGTGTCGTCGAATCTGATCGCGTCGTTGGAGTGTTGACCTCGACAGACAGCGGACATTGAGGAGGTCTGAAGATGGCTCGCCGGAACGCGGCGGTCTTTAAAGACTGTGTGTTTGTTGATCTAGTCGTGGACGGCGCCTACCACTATTTTGAGACGCGCGCCCTCTTGTAAAAAGTTTACGGTCCTGACAGCGGTGAGCGGTCTTTAAAGAGCGGCTCAGCTGTGGGTTCAGTGGCTGGCAGGTAGACTGCGGGCGCGCGGGGGGACGGACGGGACTTCAAGCCACCCATAAAACAGGAATGCCGGGATGAGGGGGCTTAAGTTTCCTGCGGACCGCCACACGGCCAACACTGCTCCAACGCTCACTTCATCTCCCTGCTTATTTTATCTATCATTATTATCGATATCTATGTCTATGTCTAGGGATATCATATATTATATTATATATTGATCATGGGGGTCCACACACTTCATTGTTCTGGATTGTTTTCAGACTATCTCACCAATCAGATTTAGAATAATATAATGTAGTTAAATTCACTGATAATTGATGATCAAATGTATAATATAAAATGACATGACAGTACAGTAAAATGACATGACAGTATAAAGTATACAGTAGTGTAATATAGGTTAACAATAACAATAATAATAATAATAATAATAATAATAATAATAATAATAATAATAATAATAATAATAATAATAATAATAATAATAACAATAATAATAGTAATATAATAACAATGACAATAATGATCTAATAATAATATGAAAAATGTCAAAATGTGTTATAAAATATTATAACTTAATAGAACACAAACATCTAAAACATTATAACATAAGAACATATAATCCCTGGTACAGTAGTAGGACAGGAATAGCAACAAGCCGTCGACTGAGTGATCCACTTGTAGCGCGTGTGAGATAAGCTTCCTAAATGAGAGGCGGCTCATTACGGTCTCGTTAAGGCCTCGTTAAGGCCTCATTAGGGGGCTGGTGTATAAAGCGTTTTCACGCCGGCAGGTTGTTGGTTTACTCTGGTCTGGAGATAATTAGCTCAGAAGTAATGACCTCTCTCTGATGACAGACTCTGAAACCAGACCCCCGAGGTGACATGTCCCCCAAACCAAGCAACTGCTCTGCGGTTATTTTCTGCCTCGGCTGCTGGGAAGGCTCGCTGGCGCCATGCCCTGGGGGGGAGGTGTCCACCCTTAACCTCCCCATGCCTGGTCCTCCAGTACAGACCTGCCACTGGGATCCACTTGGGGCACTGGGACCTCCTCCAGCACGACCACCATGACCCATACCCCCTCCGATAGAACCATTACCCACATCACCACCACTACTAATCCCCATATTTTACACCACCTTCTTTACCTTCAGCACCTCCAGTACTACCACCATGACCCATACCATCTCCAATAGAAACTTTACCCACATCACCACCACTACTAATCCTCATATCTTAAACGACATCCCCCCCTCCACCCCCCACCATCTCCATCACCACCAAAAACATCTCCACCCCAATCTCCTCCAACAGAAGGTCACCTCTGCCGTTGAGGCGATGGAATAGTGAGACAGGAAAGTTACAGTCAGGCATGAGAGGCGTCAACCGACCCCACCGGCCCGTGCCCCCCCACCTCTGGACCCAGGGCTCTCTCTAAAGGCTCCTTTAGAACAACAGAGTGCTGAGGAGCCAGATGCCTGCTGGGCCTCAGCTTAGGCAGAGTCCCCGCTTTGATCTTCTCCAATCTAAAGCAAACACCGCGACACGCGGCGCTCGCCGCACATCCCGGCTTCGCTAGGAAAACATTGACATTAGCCGAGCGGTGAGTGGACCCATCCCCCGGGGGTGAGAGGCTTCAGACATCCATGGTACGCGGACGTCTGGCCGGGGGCCAGGGACGGATCTGTTTATATACGACCTCCACCTCCAGGTCCAGAGGAAGCTTCTTACCTGGAGGGACGTCCTCTACCGTCACAGGTGGTTCACAGAAACCTGGTCATTTAATTGAAAGCCATGGTCTGTTTTGGAAATGTATTTACTGGTTTAATATTTAGATACTTTAACCAAAGTACCATACAGTGTATTTAGATGTCATTAAGGAGCAGTTAGGGGTTAGACAATACAGAGACAGCTCCATCAGGAGCAGGCAGGGGTTTGACAGTACAGAGACAGCACTATAAGAAGCAGGTAGGAGTTACACAGTATAGATCCATGCCATGAAGGATCAGGTGTGTGTTAGACAGTACCTGCTAACACAGGGCAGGTTTCGGTAGGATGCCTCCAGGTAGACTTTGGACGTTAAGGTTCAAACTCAGGCCCTTTGAACACCCTAACCGCAGCCTGCACCCCTTACAAGTTACATGGAACTGAATTGTGATTTCAGATCTATACGCTCGAAGACTTTCTCGACACAGTTTGAGAGGAGGTCTGTGAGGAGGCTCTCCTGGTGGTTGAGGTCTGTGAGGAGGGTCTCCTGGTGGTTGAGGTCTGTGAGGAGGTTCTCCTGGTGGTTGAGGTCTGAGCGGAGGTCTGTGAGGAGGTTCTCCTGGTGGTTGAGGTCTGAGCGGAGGTCTGTGAGGAGGTCTCTCCTGGTGGAGGTCTGAGAGGAGGTCTCCTGGCGGTTGAGGTCTGAGAGGAGGCTCTCCTGGTGGTGAGGTCTGAGCGGAGGTCTGTGAGGAGGTTCTCCTGGTGGTTGAGGTCTGAGCGGAGGTCTGTGAGGAGGTTCTCCTGGTGGTTGAGGTCTGTGAGGAGGTTCTCCTGGTTCAGAGGAAGCACACTGCGTTCACATGACATTTGACCCGGGTTCTGATGGTGCCGGTGTGCAGGTGCATCCCGGGGTTGTTTATGGGGCATATCGCGGTGTAATGTTTTAAGATATGGAAAGTGTGATCTCCTTAGCCCTCGGTTTCTCTCCTGCAGTAAAGTGTTTTTATATGGGTCGTATAAACCTTTTACTCTTTTTTCTCCTCAGAGCTGCCATCCAGATGCTAGGTTAAAGGGCAACTATAGAGAGATGAATTATGGTCCCTATAAAAATATACTGTCCCCAATAAGGGTCCATCATTCAGATCCAGAGATTCAGAGGTTTCTCACTCAGCGCTTTGTTCTTCGACTGGACACGGTGACACTCAATTATTTATTTCTGAGGATTTACCGGTTCCGAGTCTATGATATATCTGCCGGATATATAACCTCGATGTGTTCAGCAGGAGGGCTCCACCTCTGCCAGGTCTGACCTCCTGGCCTCTCACAAGGTCTGGAGGTGGCGTCCGCGCTCCTGGAAGGTAGACACTAACATCTGAGGGCCTGGAGGATGGAGGCAGCTGACCTCCACATGCTTCTCATTCCGTTGTCGGTCTTGTGTGTGAAACATTTCTGTTGACACCCTGCAATGCAGCGTTGATGAGTTCATCCAGCAGCTGAGCGTGTCGCAGGGCCCCGCCCACACCCCCGCTGCTTTTCAGTAAAAAAAACAGCCCTTATCTCCACGGGAGAGCGAGAAAATAAGGCCGCCACGATCGTAAACCGCCGGGGGATCTGGGGAGGGGGAGACCCGAAGGCTCCTCCATCTCTCCCGCGGCCGGCCATGCGGCGAGGCAGAGCTGAGCTGAGAAGCCGGAGACAACAGACGGCATCTTCGCTCCCCGGTCCGCCCTGTTCACAGCGGCCGGCGCCGAGGCCACAGGCTCAGCTGCGCCGGGTTCTTGGTTTGAGTGTTTTTTTTCCGAACACTGCATTAAAAACATGGCTTCAGACCCGTGGCATGCAATGGGATTATGGCGAGTTCCCAGCACATAGTTCCCAGTTCATTAAAAGCCCTCTCTGGCCCGAGTGTCAGTATTAGCAGTCGATGTTACTCTAACCACCCTGGACCCCGGCCAGCCCGTCCTGAGATCAGGAGCCCCAAAATAGTCTGTGAGTCGGCCGGGCCCCGCTACGACACGCAGCCCAAGGCTACCGCGGCCTGACTGTGTAATGTGTCGGCCACCCTGCGGCTATCCCTTACTTCTCAGAAGCATAACCTGGCTTATTAGAGCGCCTTAATAAGGACATCTGACAGCTGAGACAAGTTCATCTGGAAACAGAGCTCGCTTCAGACAGCACCGCGCCCAGAGAGATCACGTCCACGGCGTTATTGAAAATGTTTCCATCTGTGGACGTTATTAACTGCGCAAGAGCTCTGGCGAACCGCCACCAACATACAAACAAACACGCAAACACAGGGTAATTATAGGAGCACAATATCTCAAGTACACCACAACGGCGTAACAGGATAATTGCGGGGACAATGTAATGCCCGAAATGCAGGAATTAAGCTCGAGTGGGTTAGCGGAATTCCGACGCGTCAAAAAGGATGAAACAGTCGTGTTGAGGGAACGCTGGTCCCTGACGGAGTGTGTTCTGCGCCCGACTTTAAAGTGTTTTGTCCTTGTGTGGGAAAGTCCGGCTCCGTCTCCCTAGGGGGTCGGCCGGGGGAGTACGCAGGGGAGACTGCACGCATGCTAGCCCCTAAGGTGGTAATGACTAACGTATTCTTTCACACTGACAGCTCCTCTGACATCCTGGAATTTCTCCCTTGCTGCACATTTTCACGGGCTTAGGGCGGCGGTGCGGGCCGGCTGGTGTGAGCGTCTCACTCAGCGTGCGGCCGGCGGCAGCTGGAAATGAATATCCAACGCTACATTTGTTTATGATTTGACACTCAGAGGCTACAAGAATGTTTAGCATCTTCTGAGGCGTCATGCAGCTCGGGCCGCCATTTTGTATTACAACAGGGGGCATTGGTTTGTTTATGTCGTGACACGGGCGGAGTGTGAAGGGTGGAATGGGTCTCGACTGACAGGCTGACACTTTCAGAGCAGAGGTGAACAGCACTACAATTCAATCAACAGCTTTAGCTCATTAGCTTGTTTGTGGACTTTGTTAGCTTACACACCGGCAGCGACAGAAGACCTTGAATCGGTTTCCCACATTATGTATTAATGTCATACCGCATGGTGCTTGTCTTACTGCCGTGTCAAGTCTTATCTTATCTCGCTGTAGTGGGTTTGTTTTCCCACCGTCAAACATTCATTTATTTGTTTAGCCGTTTTGTGGTTGACAATATCTGGTCGTCTATTTGTAAAAGGCTTGGGTTACACAAGTCCTGAATTACCATGACGATAACATTGCTACAAAAAACAAGGGTTAAAGAACATAGCCTACAAGACAATAAAACATGTATTTGACAGATGTGCTCGATAGCATAACTGGCACTAATCCACTTCTTACTGATGTTACAAAGCTGCTGTGAAAACCCGACATATTCCCAACAAGTCTTGGGTAATTATTGTTCGAATATATTTTCTAGGTATCAGAATTCCCGGCATGTCCTGGTTCTGTGTGTCCCGGGCTGCAGTCCGTGGCTCGGCGCCAGGAGCAGAGTTTAATTTCAGCCCGAGGCCAGTTGTTCACGTCTTTAACGCACAGACACTCCGGCCACAACTTGAGACCGTTTGTTATCTGTTGCTTCAGCAGCGCTTATTTAGCTTGTCAGCAGAATGATAAACTCTCCCTCGACCCCGGCGCTGCCTCCACACACGTCCAGCTCATAGTATGAACGTATAAAGTTTATAAGGCAGGCCCGCAGCCTTCCCCCCGAAGTGAGACGTCAAAGGAGCAACGAGTGACAGTCGTCTCGTAAAGTGATGGATGGCTGGAGACAGGCTGCAGCCCCCCTCCCCTCGCAGGGCAGGCTCGGCTAGCGTAGCCAACGCTAGCGCTGAAATACTTTCCGGGTTTTTTTTAATAGTAAAGTACAGGGCAGTGTCATCGCTCGACGATATATGTGTTTACGTTCTGCATGGTTCTGTTTATATAACCGTGATGAACGTCATGTTGGCCAACACCGCGTTAAACGTTAAACATATTTCTTCCCAGCGAGCTAAATGCTTATTCACTTAATTAGCACTTAACTCCGTGTCCCCCTCCAAACTCAGAATAACAGAGGACGGTAAATAAGAGGGAGGCCGGCTCCTCCTCACCTCTCTCTTTGCAGATAGACGAGTTCTGGGCGCTCGCTGAGGACAGTTCCCTCGGCCGTTAATCACAGTTAACGTGACATCAGAGCCTGGAGGTCAGGAAGAGGTGAGGCCGCCTGTTCCTGCCGAGCCTCCACATACCGCCTCGCCTCACGGGCCCGCAAACCACACTGAGCCACATTTAACCTTTATCTACCCATCTAGTTTGATTATCTTGTTTATTAACTGTTGGTCAGCTAGTTAAAAACTAAAAATATAGTTATTGGTAGAAATGTGACACCGAATGTTCTTCTGCGTCATTACAATTGTTTGCAAATGAATACAGATTTATCTTAAACTAATTCTATGATAATTGTATATATTAAAGAGGACGACATTAAAAAGAAAGTGCAGGCTTAAGAATAAGAGTGATTCTGTTTCCCCTTCGGACTGGAGCTGAGATAAGGGGTTATTAATCTCAGGCAGGAAGCGGGCTGAGCGGCTGGGTAATAAAGGAGTTAAGGGAGATTCATCTGAGCTAAGGAGGCGTCTGTCTCCATCTCACTGCCCCCTGTTAAACATTATGGGATGTTATGACAGCGGCCCGCTCTTCCTATCCCCCCCCCCCCCCCCCCCCCCCGCCGTAACGAGGGGGCCCGGCCCTGGAGGTGTGAGCCGCTAGCCGCAGGGCCCCGGGACCTGCTCGGCCATGCGGTTCACCACCTCCTCTGACGAGGTTTCGTCACCAGGGGCCCATAAACCCAGGGGCCTGTAAACCCAGGGCCCCTCCCGGGTCTGCTCTGAGGGGCCTCTCAGCTCCCAGCGTGCGGCCCCCCAGTGTGGGGGCCCCCCGGGGACACAGCCCCCCGGTGGAAAGATACATGCACACGGAAAAATGGAATCATACGTTTGATTCTAAACATCTCGTTTATATCTAAATGGACGATTTTACGATTGTACTCGCTGTTCTAAAAATTAATTTTGAGATGAAACCTGTGTTGATTGAGATGGGCTGATGTTAAATGGACGTGTTCAGGGCCGCTGCTGGCCGTTTCGGTGCCCTACACCAGCGGGGGTGGGGGGGGGCCTCTTTTTATATATTAGGTAAGAACATCTAATTGGCCGAAATTGAGTGATAGGTTATACAATTAAGAAAAAACAAGGGCGGGCCTCTTCATAACTAATTAGCTTAGGCGTACTCTGCGTATAAGGAGCGGTGGGCCTGGACATGTTCTGCTGAGGCTGAACACAGCCATCATGAGGGATCTGGGGACAGAAGAGGAGATATGTCCTCTCTCTCGCTCCCCCTCCTCTCTCCCCCACTCTTGTCCTCTCCTCCCTCTCCCCCCCTGTCTCTCCCCCTCTCTCACTCTCTTCTCTCTCGCCCTGTCTCTCCCCCTCTCTCTCACTCTCTCACTTCTCTCCCCCTCTCGCTCCTCTTTCCCCCCTCTCTCTCCTCTTTCCCCCTCTCTCTCTCTCTCCCCTCTCCCCCTCTCTCTCCTCTCCCCCTCTCTCTCTCTCTCTCTCTCTCTCTCTCTCTCTCTCTCTCTCTCTCTCTCTCTCTCTCTCTCTCTCTCTCTCTCTCTCTCTCTCTCTCTCTCTCTCTCTCTCTCTCTCTCTCTCTCTCTCTCATCCTCTCATCCTCTCCTCTCTTCTCTCCCCCTGTCCCTCCCCCTCTCTCTCTCTCCCCTCACTTCCCTCCCCCTGTCTCTCCCCTGTCTCTCCCCCTCTCTCTCCTCTTTCCCCCTCTCTCTCCCCCTTTCTCTTCCCTGTCTCTCTCCCTCTCTCTCTTCCCCTCTCTTCCCTCCCCCTGTCTCTCCCCCTCTCCGTCCCCCCTATCTTCTCTCCCACCGTCTCTCCCCATCTCTCCCCCTGTCTCCCCCTCTCTCCCCCTGTCTCTCCCCCTGTCTCCCCCTGTCTCCCCCTCTGTCTCTCCCCCTGTCTCCCCCTCTGTCTCCCCCTCTGTCTCTCCCCCTGTCTCTCCCCTCTGTCTCTCCCCCTGTCTCTCTCCCCCTCTCTCTCTTCCCCTCTCTTCCCTTCCCCTGTCACTCCCCCTGTCTCTACCCCTCTCACTCCCCCCTGTCTTCTCTCCCTCTGTCTCTCCCCCTCTCTCTCTTCCCCTCTCTTCTCTCCCCCTGTCTCTCCCCCTCTCTCCCCCTGTCTCTCTCCGTGTCTCTCCCTCTCTCTCCCCCTCTCTTCCCCTGTCTCTCCCCCTGTCTCCCCCTGTCTCTCCCCCTCTCTCCCCCATCTCTCCCCCTCTCTCCCCCTGTCTCCCCCCTGTCTCTTGTCCTCTCATCCTCTCCTCTCTTCTCTCCCCCTGTCTCTCCCCCTGTCTCCCCCTCCCTCAGACTCAGGAGCAGCAGACATTCTGTGGTGTTGTGACCCCTGGTGTTTGGAGGGAGGGTTGTTTGTATCGCTGCTGGGAAAGAGGGAGGGAGGGGGGAGAGGGAGAGAGGGAGAGGGAGGGAGGGAGGAAGGGAGGGAGAGAGGGAGAGAGTGAGAGAGGAGGGAGAGGAAGGTGGAGAGAAAACTTGTGTTAACAACAATATTGTAGTAGAAAAAGTTTAAGAATTCCTTGTGAAAAGTTTGATATAAGTACGAGTCCTAGAATTACACAAGAAAGCTCATTCAATACAAAATGAGAATATAAAGTAGTAGTATTTTAATTATCTACTTTTTTTAGGTGTATTATGGTAGAATTTTGTAGTTATTATTTGCGTGTGTGATGTGTTTGTGCGTGTGAGTATTACCTTAATTTGTGTGTCTGTTTCGAATGAGCAGTTGCTATGACAACAAACAGACAGCAAAGTGTTCTGCTAGCTGATTGGCCACCTGCTGATGAAGAGCTCTGGTTCATGTCACTTTGACAACCAGCATCTGGCTGTCAAAGCCACAGCAGGAGGCGGGCCCAGGCTGACCAATATGTGGTTGGACCAATGGGACAGACAGTGGGTGGGCCTATGCTGACTGACATTTCTTTGGGCCAGTGGGATGGCGTGTGGGCTGGTCTTAGATGACAGACATTTGGTTGGGCCAATGGGATGGAGAGTGGGCGGGTCTTAGATGACTGACATTTGGTTGGGCTAGTGGGACTGCTACTAATCTTTTAGACACAACTTCTTGCTGGTAATAAATTGTTTTCTACAGGCTGTAACTTATTTCCTGTTCTCGGAACAAAACACTCCCTAAAATGAGAAAAACACTCAAACCTGCCTGCCAAAGAGAACGCTGTTTTATTAATCTCTATAGCTCAGCCTAACATTTTTCAAACAGGTTTCAAAAATAGATTCAAACAGATTACCGAAAAAACACCTGGAACCGTGTTAAAGTAACCTTTAAAGACAATGTTTTCATTTAGAGTTAACTTTCATATTTAAGGTCTGTGCACTGTGTGAAACAGCTCTCTCTCGTTTTCAAATAAAAAACAAGCTTGCAGAATAATCCTGGTGGCTAACTAGCCTGTTAGCGCGCCCAGCTCTCACGTCTGTCCGTTAACTCTTTATGTTCAGACTGTCACGTTAGTTTAAGACTGACTTTTAGCTGAATAGTTCTCTTTTCTTATCACACGAGCGTATAATCCAATCATGTTGATTGGATTATATCATGTCAAATTTTGTTTTAGTATAAAGCGTACTTAATGCATCACATTTTAAAATACAATAGATGGTGTAAATGACTTGAATGGTTGGACAAACCATTCAAAACGCTAAATACAAGATCAACCCTAATCCATGACTAAGGCAATTATGCTATGAGTCTAACGATATGTGATGTCATCAACACCTCTCTGTTTCCAATGACGATATTGACAGCAACGTAAACATCTTAATTCACAGTATCTTAAACTGTCTTAACTGTGACCAAACATGCATTCTATTTTTAACACTGTGCTACTGTGTGGCAGAGTCCGGACTTTAATATTATGTGCCATAAAATAAATAATAAATTAAATTCGCACCAATTTGGCTGTACTGTATGGTGCACTGTGTGTGTGTGTGTGTGTGTGTGTGTGTGTGTGTGTGTGTGTGTGTGTGTGTGTGTGTGTGTGTGTGTGTGTGTGTGTGTGTGTGTGTGTGTGTGTGTGTGTGTGTGCGTGTGACCATAAAAAGAGGGAAAGTTAGGGGGAACTTCTCAGCTGCAAGTGTTTGGATTTGAAGTGTATTTCTGTGTGTGTGGCCACTTGCCAGCAAAGTGTGTGTGTGTGTGTGTGTGTGTGTGTGTGTGTGTGTGTGTGTGTGTGTGTGTGTGTGTGTGTGTGTGTGTGTGTGTGTGTGTGTGTGTGTGTGTGTGTGTGTGTGTGTGTGTGTGTGGAGGAGGGTCATAAATACAGCTAGCCCACTTCCTGTGTGTAAGTCAGAGTGTGGTGTCAGCGTGGTGCTGTGGGGGTGGGGTGGGGGGGAGACAGGACAGTGGGGGGTAAAAACAGCAGCCAGCCAGCTCCATACAGCGGCCATGTTAATTAGCCTCCCCAGGACTGGGCTCACACCACAGCAGGCGAAAACAACCTCACAGACAGACCTGCTGCACACACACTGCGCCTGGAAGAGGGGCTTCACCACACACTGCGTTAACTACAAGAACACTGCGTTAACTACAAGAACACTGCGTTAACTACAAGAATACTGCATTAAACACAAGAACACTGCATTAACTACAAGAACACTGCATTAACTACAAGAACACTGCATTAACTACAAGAACACTGCATTAACTACAAGAACACTGCATTAACTACAAGAACACTGCATTAACTACAAGAACACTGCATTAACTACAAGAACACTGCATTAACTACAAGAACACTGCATTAACTACAAGAACACTGCATTAACTACAAGAACACCGCATTAACTACAAGAACACTGCATTAACTACAATAACACTGCGTTAACTACAAGAACACTGCATTAACTTCAAGGACACCGCATCAACTACAAGAACACTGCGTTAACTACAAGAACACTGCGTTAACTACAAGAACACCGCATGAACTACAAGAACACTGCATTAACTACAAGAACACTGCATTAACTACAAGAACACCGCATTAACTACAAGAACACCGCATTAACTACAAGAACACTGCATTAACTACAAGAACACTGCATTAACTACAAGAACACTGCATTAACTACAAGAACACTGCATTAACTACAAGAACACTGCATTAACTACAAGAACACTGCATTAACTACAAGAACACTGCATTAACTACAAGAACACTGCATTAACTACAAGAACACTGCATTAACTACAAGAACACTGCATTAACTACAAGAACACTGCATTAACTACAAAGAACACTGCATTAACTACAAGAACACTGCATTAACTACAACAAGAACACTGCATTAACCAGAGGTATCCTGTGTGTGTGTGTAGGTGTGTGTGTGTTTGTGCGTGTGTGTGGTATGTATTCAGGTATAATAGCTGCTGTTCACACCCTCATAGAGGTCTAGTCTCGGTGGAAACCCGAGCCCACATTAATCCAGTCTGCTGCAGCGGGTCAGGCCCGGGCTGGGATGGATGGAGCTGCACTGAGCCCCCCTGACCGCACCATTCATAAGCATTAGCATCCAGCCAGCTAAATGCTGATTTTAATGAATCCCTCCATCTGAAGCTGGGCTGCCTCAGATTACACATCCTGTGAGCGGCCTATTGATCACCGCTCGCCTGCGGCGAAACGACGCTCAGATCTCTGTGATCTCCGGTCAGGAGAGCGTTTGACCCGAGCGGCCTGGTGGGGGTACAGCTCTGTTCCCAGCATGCTCCGGGGCGCTGGGACCAGTAGGTCCCCCGTCCCCGCCGGGCCCCTGGCTGGTCCAGCCCCGGCCCCTGGCTGGTCCGGCCGTCCAGTGGTTTCAGAGAGCCTGCAGTCATCCATCACCAGAGTCTCTCCAACGCGGCTCTGTGTTGTTGTGCAGACCGCCAAACCCTCCGCCGTCTGGCCGGGCTCAGAGCGTGTGCGTGCCGACTCGTTATCATCAATAATTATCCTCTCGTATTGATTTGGCAGCGGGTCGAGTGACTGGCCGCGCTTTAAAAGGGGGGGGTGGGGGGCGGGTCCCGGAGCGCCGTGCCAGCATCGGGCAGAAGAATGCTGGCGAGCTCCTCTTCCAAGCAGCCAATTAAAGCACATTCCTGAGCGGACATCCAGCCCACTTTAAACGGCTCCAATATTTGCTTTTAAACAATCGGGGAAACAGTTTGGATGATTAACATGTGTTTCTGCGTGGCGGCGGCGGGGAGGAGAAGGGCCGCACGCCGCTTTGATGAGCGCCCTAATAAATTACGCTGTTCGTCGGGGGATGCATTCCTCCACAGTCCGGCATTTTGTTTCATTTTGGTTAAAAAGTCGAGTTTGATTCCCCGGGAAAAGATTCCACAAACACAGAAGGCCTCGCGGCTGTGAGTGGCTGGGTGCGCTGGTTTTTTAGGGTTCTGCTGATCCGGAGGTTCTGGTTGAGGTTCTGGTTCTGGTTCTGGTTGACGTTCTGGGTGTGGTTCTGGCTGATGTTCTGGTTGAGGTTCTGGTGGAGGTTCTGGTTGAGGTTCTGGTTGAGGTTCTGGCTGATGTTCTGGTTGAGGTTCTCCTGGAGGTTCCAGAGCGGAGGTGGGAGGAGCTAACAGGATGCTCGGAGGATTAGCTATGAGCGGTGATTAACGCCGGCCAACGAGGGGGGGGGGGGCTCCTGGAGATTCGGTCGGGTCAAAGGGCTCGTCACCTGGTCTGGAGCCCGTCTACCTGGTCCTGGACCCCCGTCCCAGTCCAAAGTCCCCTGTCCCGGTCCGGACCCTGAGAGACCGGGCCCTGACCGTGAGAGACCGGGCCCTGACCCTGAGAGACCGGGTCCCGACCCTGAGAGACCGGGTCACTACAGATGATGCTGAGGATAAATAAATACGAGGGGCACTATGTACTTTGTACAATGTAACGGTTAATTCCAGTGATTGTTTGAGGCATAATAAGCTACAGATGTTGATCTGATCTGAAAAACATTGTGTTGCATCATGGGTTTTTCATGGCTTTCTCTCTGATGAATGGATCACATGACCACAGCTGGTCATGTGATCAGTAGGAGAGACCAGTAGATGACCACAGCTGGCTGTGGCGTCATGGACATGAACCTAGCCTAGCCTGGTTGAGCCTAGCCTAAACCTAGCCTGAAGCTAGCCTAGCCTGGTCCACCCTATATTGACCTGATGTCATCGTGGAAGACCTCTGATGTCATCGGGCAGGGCCTGTGATGTCATTCCGCTCGGCCTCTGATGTCATCATGCGGGGCGCTGGCGTCTGGCTCCGTGGTGATTTCACGCTCGGTTTCCTACTCTGAGACGGGCGGTTGGCAGGTACAGTAAAACCCCAGTTTTATTGCCCCTGAGCCAGGGCAGGGGGTGAAACGGCAACCCCAGGGGCCCGCCGAGCCCCCCTCGGTCGTTTGAAGTTTAACGGCTGCATTTCTCACGCCATCTACCCCGCGGACGGGCGGTGATCCGCTAATCTGCTGCCCCTCCGCGTGGCTAATGGATCCAGGGTGGAGGGGGAGGGGTCCGACCACCGTAACATCGCTGAGGTCCACCCCCCCTCCAACCCCGCCCCTTCACCTCCCTCTGGGTGGTGTTACCTCCAGCCCCCTCTCCACCTCTCTCTGGGTGGTGTTACCTCCAACCCCCCTCTGGGTAGTGTTGCCTCCACCCCCCTCCAACTCCCTCTGGGTGGTGTTACCTCCAGCTCCCCTCCACCTCCCTCTGGGTGGTGTTACCTCCACCCCCCCTCCACCTCCCACTGGGTGGTGTTACTTCCAGCCCCCCTCCACCTCCCTCTGGGTGGTGTTACCTCCACCCCCCCTCCACCTCCCACTGGGTGGTGTTACTTCCAGCCCCCCTCCACCTCCCTCTGGGTGGTGTTACCTCCAGCCCTCTCTCCACCTCCCTCTGGGTAGTGTTACCTCCACCCCCCTCTCTTTATCTGACAGGGAAACCAAAAGTGTTGTTGGGTCATCAGTACCCAGATCTGTGACTTCTGGAGGTCAGATGGGAGCGCTGGGATCAGAGGGAGTTTCCCTGGGTTCCTCCCTGGCTGATCTCAGGTCAGCCCGGCGTCCTGCGGTTTCCAGAACCGTCCGCAGGAGGACTGGCGTTCCCAGAGCTGGGAGCGCAGTCTGAGGTGGAGCTCTAAAGTGGACCACATGTCCGCTCGGACGCATAGATCTTTATTACTTCAAACAGGCTGTTCCCCGTCAGGGCGATAGCGGGAGCAAAGCCGGCCTGTTTCCTGGGATACCTTAATGATGTAATGTACTCTGCCATCGGCCCGGGGTTAGCGGCAATCAGCCGGGATATATGGCATTCCTGCGTGATTCCCGGAGAAAAGCATCGGCACTCCGCGGCTCCTGACAGGAGGACAAATTTATCATTTGCTTTACGATATCCCCCCGGATCAGCTCCGAATGCCTTTAAAGGCCAGCCACTGGGGGACCCGCAGACATATGCGAGGCGTCTGCTAGCCAGGAGCTCTCTGCAGGAACATAAATCTACCCTGTGGTTCCCCAGAAGAACTCTACTAATAAAGACCCGCTTTCTGCTCTCTGCTCAGGAACCCGAGGACTGAACACAAGCACCGATCACGAGGACTGAACACTCACTTTTCTGTTCTCATAATCACCATCATTCAGATCTCCATATTTTAAATGGGAACACATTCTGTGTAATCTCGTTCCATCTAAACGATGGGAGCTGTTTTCTGGGTTTATATTTAGTCATTGCCACAAATGTAATCTTGTTCTCGTTTTAATTTCTACTCCTTTCTGCTGTGACACGCTTCCCGTCTGAGATGGTTCCACGTACATGGTGCTTCACTAGCGGGGCTGTTAATAACAGGGCCGTCACAGAGCAGGGACTAACTGGATTATTCATTTGTGATAGTGCGTCAGTGGGCGGCGTTATTCAGTTACAGCGTCGAGGAGAGCGACAGGGAATTCTCTTGCTCTCGCTTTCTTGGAGATAAAATGAGGATCTAAACCCGTTTTCATCTCCCCGCCGGTAACTAGGTTAAGGCGACCGGTTGGGAGTCGCTCAGCAATCACAATAATTACACACACTTTCCGTAGCGTCCTAATAAACAGAGTGTCGGATAACAGCTTCATTAGTGGGGGGGAGAGGAGGTGGTGGAGGGTCTGTCTGTCTCCGACGCCCCCTATGGGACCCATGAGGTCCAACACCATGACCCCACAGACCCCAGGGCCGTCACACACCGCGCACTGAGGGGGTTTCAAGAGTGTATCAGTGGTGTGGTGTGTGTGTGTGTGTGTGTGTGTGTGTGTGTGTGTGTGTGTGTGTGTGTGTGTGTGTCTGCGAGTGAGTGTGTGTTAGTTGTTTGTGTGTGAGTGTGTGTGTGTGTGTGTGTTAGTTTTTGTGCGAGCGTGTGATTCTGTGTGTGCGTGTTAGTGGTTTGGGTGAGCGTGTGTTTGTGTGTGTGTTTTAGTTGTTGGTGTGTGTGTGTGTGTGTGTGTGTGTGTGTGTATGCTCGTTGTTGGTGTGTGTGTCTGTGTGTGTGTATACATGTAACAGCCCATAGCAGCATGTGTCATGTTCACAGGTGAAGGTGTTCCATGTCCAGCTGACGGTTCACATGTTACTGCACACCTTGCAGGTTCATCCTGCTTTCACTGAGATGTGATTGACTTCAATAAATCCCAAAACGAGGACCTTCCCTACGCTCAGCGAGATAAACCCTGCCTCCCTCTGTCAGGGTCGCCCTCCCCTCAGGATGAGATTAATGTGTTGAGGGTGATGAGCGTGACGAATGTGATGAGAGTGAGCAGTGTGATGAGTGTGGTGATGGTCACGAGGAAGATGAGTGTGATGAGTGTGTTGACTGTGATGAGTGTGTTGACTGTGATGAGTGTGTTGACTGTGATGAGTGTGTTGACTGTGTTGATGAGTGTGTTGACTGTGTTGAGTGTGTTGACTGTGTTGAGTGTGGTGGGTTTGTTGAGTGTGGTGAGGGTGGTGAGGTGATGAGTTCAGCGAGGAGAGACCCGGACGAGATCAGCCTGGATGAGGACCTGATGTGAGCGATAAGGCGGAGTGGTCCTGGGGGCCGGGGCAGCTCCACATCACCATGGCTTTGAGGAGCAGAGCGAGGAGCACATCGTGAGCAGATGAGGCGCTGGAACCCGCAACCACAGATATCGTTCTTCACTTCCTCCTCGCTCAGGGAATGTGCGCTTGGCTCAGCTTGTCATCGAGGGAGGAGCAGAGAGGGGGGGGGTGTATTCAGACCCCAGCGGTCCAGAGCCTCGTCCTCTCAGAGCGAACCCTTCGCTGGCTCCGTGTCTGAGGAGGAGGCGTCTTGATGTGGTGGCGGCTGACGTCTAAATGACGGGGTTGGAAGCCCCGTCGTCCATCAGACGGGGACGGACCCTTCAGACCAGGAGCCTCTAATCAGAGACTCTGATCATCAGGAGAGAGGGAATCACAGAGGCATCGAGAACCACAGAAAGAGGGAACGTTCTCCTGTTGAATACGGGGCCTTGGTGATGGATCGACAACAATCAGTCAGTCTGAATATGTGTGTCACCCAGTAACCGGTATGGAGCAGAACCGACCACGACGGGCCAGTGTCCAGTGGATCTGATGTGTTCCTCACAGCACAACAACAGACCAGCCGTGGTGTGGGCCGTTCCCCAGGTTTTGTAAGGTTCTGCGTTCCTGGGGTTCTGCGTTCCTGGGGTTCTGTGTTCCTGGGGTTCTGCGTTCCTGGGGTTCTGTGCTCCTGGGGGTCTGTGTTCCTCAGGTTCTGTTTTCCTCAGGTTCTGTGTTCCTGAGGTTCTGGGTTGTGGTTCTGCAGCGTGGAGCTCGGTTCTATCTCCAGCAGCTGCTTAGCTGTCGTCGGTGAGGAGGAGAGACAGCCCAGCTCCTCTGCGGTTCCTCAGAAGTGTTCCTCCAGCGTTCCGGTTGGGTTCCTTCCTGGACGTGGACTGGCATCAGCAGACGCCCCCAACAAGGTGTCCCGGCAGAGAGCCAGGCCTGCTGCTGAAAGACGAGCCCCCCATCAAGCCTCGCTCGCTCGCTCTCTGCTTCATTTATCTTCTGGGGGGTGGGGGGCTCCAGAGCTTATTAATGAAGACCAGGTTCCTCCGGTGCCTCAGACCCAGGTCGGATCAGAGCCAGGGGGCTCGTAGAGGCCGATTAACACCAGGTGCAGATGGATCATCTTATCAGTCCTCTATTCTGCTCCGCTGACCCCTGCCTCCAGTCCAGCTCCAGCACTTCTCCCCTGGTTTGGTCTGATGGAGAGGTACCTCATGGGTACCACGGCTCTGGGGTCCATAATTCAGCCAAGACTTCCTCCACGTGTTGAGGTGTGGAAGTCATTACCGCCCGTCTGAGAGCAGGCAGGAAGTAAATAAAAACAAATAACAGAACACCTTTAATAGCAGACGCTTCTATCGCGGTCGATAACAGACTCAACGATCAACAACCCCCTATATGGGGGATCAGCCCACCGATAGCGAGTCAGTCGCACCTTCTGTTTTATCCTCCACCCCCGTTTTATATGTCAGGTCCTGCGTGATTGTACTGAGTGTACGATAGTTCGGGTTGTGTGATCGTACACCGAGTGTGCGTTATCGGGTTGAGTGATTTTACTGAGTGTGCGTCATTGGGTTGGTTGATCGTACTAAGTGTACAATACTTTGGGTTGGTTGATCATACACCGAGTGTGTGATACTTCAGGTTCTGTGATCGCTCTGAGTGTGCGTTATCGCGTTGTGTGACGGTACTGACTCGGAGTACTCTACGTCGGGGTGTGTGATCATAGTGAGTGTGCGTTATCGGGTTGGTTGATCGTACTGAGTGTACTCTACGTCGGGGTGTGTGATCATAGTGAGTGTGCGTTATCGGGTTGAGTGATCGTACCCCAGTCGCCATCAGCCCAGCGAACAGAGCGAGCAGAGCTTGATTACTACGCTCTTACTCGTGTCAGCAGAGAGCGTTTTAACGGCCAGACCATAATAACAACGGTAACGCTGTCACACACACTCGGCCCTTTTACAGCAACGGCCCCCGGCTCTCGGCGGGGAACCCCGCGTCGCCACGGCAACGGCGAGCGCTAAGAGCCCGGCGGCAACCCGAGCCGGGCGTGTGATTTAGCGAGGTCTTCAGCTTGTTACAGCAGATTTATCCCCCCAATAAAACAGAACAACAGTCTGGTGGACTCATTAAAGCAAGGTCCCGGGGGGACTGGGAGGACTGGGAGGACTGGGAGGACTGGGGCGGAGCAGCAAGAGAGGAGAGGAGCAGCGCTCTGAGCGTAGGAGAGCTCTCTCCTCGTGAAGACCGGCCGAGGGACTGAGGCCTCGAGAGTGGCCTGCGTGGGGAACGTGTGAACGGGGAGGGATGCAGGTCTGTAAAGGCCCTCTCCTACCGGTCTCTCCTAATGGTCTCACCAGGACACGGGTCTGTAAAGGCCCTCTCCTACTGGTCTCACCAGGACGCGGGTCTGTAAAGGCCCTCTCCTACTGGTCTCTCCTACTGGTCTCACCAGGACGCGGGTCTGTAAAGGCCCTCTCCTACTGGTCTCTCCTACTGGTCTCACCAGGACGCGGGTCTGTAAAGGCCCTCTCCTACTGGTCTCTCCTACTGGTCTCACCAGGACGCGGGTCTGTAAAGGCCCTCTCCTACTGGTCTCTCCTACTGGTCTCACCAGGACACGGGTCTGTAAAGGCCCTCTCCTACCGGTCTCTCCTAATGGTCTCACCAGGACACGGGTCTGTAAAGGCCCTCTCCTACTGGTCTCTCCTACTGATCTCACCAGGACGCGGGTCTGTAAAGGCCCTCTCCTACTGGTCTCTCCTACTGGTCTCACCAGGACGCGGGTCTGTAAAGGCCCTCTCCTACTGGTCTCTCCTACTGGTCTCACCAGGACGCGGGTCTGTAAAGGCCCTCTCCTACTGGTCTCTCCTACTGGTCTCACCAGGACGCGGGTCTGTAAAGGCCCTCTCCTACTGGTCTCTCCTACTGGTCTCACCAGGAATGCGGGTCTGTCAAGGGCCTCTCCTATTGGTCTCTCCTACTGATCTCTCCTTCTGATCTTACCAGGGCGTGGGTCTGTAAAGGCTGTCTCCTACTGGTCCCTCCTACTAGTCTCCCCTCCAGGCCGTTCCTACTGGTCTCTCCTACTGATCTCACAAGAACGTGGGCCTGTAAAGGCCCTCTCCTACCGGTGTCTCCTGCTGGTCTCTACTACTGGTCTCTCCTACTGATCTCACCAGGACGCGGATCTGTAAAGGCCCTCTCCTACCGTCTCTCCAACTGGTCTCTCCTACTGGTCTCTCCTAATGGTCTCTCCTACCGGTCTGGCGCTGGTGTGTAAAGCCCTTTTCTAACGATGACGTCGGTAACGAAGACAGTGGTAACGAGGACATCACTAACGAGGAGGTCGGTAACGAGGATGTCGGTAACGAGGAGGTCGGTAACGAGGAGGTCGGTAACGAGGAGGTCGGTAACGAGGAGGTCGGTAACGAAGAGGTCGGTAACAAAGACGTCAGTTACGAGGACGTCAGACGCTCGTTAACGGGCGGGGCCATGCCCGCCGGCCCAGCCGCCTCTGGTTCGATGGAGACCCTTGGACCCCACCGGGCGGGGTCGGGGGTCAGGCAGCCGTCTGTTAAAGGAAGTGTCCCCCCCCCTGAGAGAAAGAGTCTGGAACCCCAAGAAGACTGATGGGCCTGGGAGAGAGGTGACGAAGAGAGGGGGAGAGGGGGGAGACATGAGGAGGGGGAGAGAGAGAGAGTGGGGTGGAGAGAGAGTTAGAAGGAGAGTGTTTTTGTAAAGCTGAGAGTCAGAGAGAGGGAGAGAGAGCGAGGGAATGAGAGAGTGAGACAGTGTAAGAGAAGGAAGGAGAGAGATAGTGAGAGAGGGGAGAAGAGAGGGGAGGAGAGAGGGGAGGCAGAGGGAGACGCTGGGAGAGGCGAAGGCTCCTCTGGTATTTTAAGTAGGACGTCTTCATTCCCGGCTGCCGACGTGAGTGATCCTCGTCCATTCGCCACGCTAGGAAGCTCCTTGACCCCTGGGGGGTGAGGGGCCTGGGCCGGGGGAGGCGGGGGAGGCGGGGGGGGGGGGGGGGAGCGGGCCGGCTCCAGCCCTCGGAGCGTCTCTTAAGCAGGCTTGACCGCCCTCTGGTCACACACACCGGCCGGGCGCGGCTCTGGGGTTTCACGTGTGACAGCATAATCAATTTCCATGATTCATGGTCACCCCGAAGAGGGCACCGCGGGGGGGGGGGGGGGGGGGGCAGCTGAAAGAGGAGAGGCGGGGGAGTCGTGCTGACAACCAGGACCATGTATAAAGATGGCTGCTCTGCTGCTGTTGGCCCTAATACCACCTACCTCCCCCTACTCCCCCCCCCCCTCACCACCTCTCACCTCCTCCCCTCTCCCCCCTCTACCCCACCTCTACCCCTCTCCTCACCCCTCTCCTCCCTCTACCCAACCTACCTCCCCTTAAACCACCCCCCTCTACCCACCTCCCCCCTCCTCACCCCTCCTCCCCCTCTACCCATCTACCTCCCCCTTCTACCCATCCTCCCTACCCCTACCTCTCCCATCCTGGGGGGGAGGTAGGGGGAGAGTGCACGTGATGGTTGACAGGAGAATAGTGCATGTGGAAATATTTTACACTGCTCATATGAATCTCATCTGATATATTAACACATGTTTCTCAATTATAGATTATTGATTACATGTATATATATATATATATATATATATATATATATTATAATATATATATATATATATATATATATATATATATATATATATATATATATATATAATTATATATATATATATATATATATATATATATATATATATATATATATATATATATATATATATATATATATATATATTATATATATTAGTGCTGTCAAACGATTAAAATATTAGTATTATAGTTAAGTCGCGATTAATTACTCGCATTTTTTTTCTGTTCTACATATCCCGTGATTTCGTGCTGCTAGCCTTTTAGTGAGATCAGAGAGTGTTGAGAAGCACAGTCATAATATGTTTGGTAAGATGGATGTAAGAAGAGAGACCCGCAGTGAATTCAACCCGGTCCACTTGACACCGGGTAGGTGCATGACAGTGGTAGGCCTACCGTAAAACTTCAATAGCCCAGGCTTTTATTTGTTTAAATCCCAAAACTTTCAAAAACAAAACTCTTGCTCAGCAAAAATGGGAAATACTAACATTTGTTATTTAAGTATGAACTCAGCGACTAGTTGTTGCTAGACAGCAGGTGAAAAAACAAAGTTTGCCAAGCCAAAAGAGCATGAATCTCACGTTGAAAAAATTGGTTTGCGTTAACGCTGTTAATAACACATTAAACTGACAGCACAAATATATATACATATATAAATTTAAATATACATAGAGATACAGTATATGTATTGATATTTAAGGTAGTCTGTTGAATCTACAACTCACATTAACAAATTTGCTATTTAGTCAAGTTGTGAGTCTTGGTTTAAATATTCAAATGATGATGCTTGAATATGATTGTGATGATTATTTTTAACGTTTGAGGTTTTGTTCTATTTCAGTAATTAGATAGATTTTTAATAACAGTATATTAACAGTGTAGTTGTTTGAGTCTTATTTTTATTGCTGACTGTCCCCAATTTAAAGACGATTTAGTTTTATTTCGGACATCATATTTGAAAGAGCTGGTAATATATTTATAACTCAGTGTTTTCTTGTTTAATAGGACTCATATTCCAAAGTGGTCCTTCCTGTGAGTCTCAGGTGAAGGAGGTCTAGAGAGCCGGGGTCCTACGAGCAAGGGGTGCTGGGAGACCTCCTGTCCCTCCCTATAGAATAGTTAGAACTGTTTGTATTTATTCCCCCCACACACACACTCACATGCTGACACACACACACACACACACACACACACACACACACACACACACACACACACACACACACACACACACACACACACACACACACACACACACACACACACACACACACACACACACACACACACTTACATGCTGACACACACACACACACACACACTTACATGCTGACACACAAACACACTTACATGCTGACACACACACACACACACACACACACACACACACACACACACACACACACACACACACACACACACACACACACATACACACACACACACTACATCACACACACACACACACACACACACACACACACACACACACACACACACACACACACACACACACACACACACACACACACACACACACACACACACACACACACACACACACACACACACACTAACATGCTGACACACACTCACACACACAAATACACACACACACACTTAGATGCTGACACAAACACACACACTTACATGCAAACACACACACACACACACATACACACACAAACACACACAAACAGACTTAAATGCTAACACACACACACACACACACACACACACCCAGAGCAGCCTCAGGTAACCGATACGTGTGCGCGTGTTTTCCATGCGCTCATCTTCCTGGTCGCCGTGGGCTCCGCCCACCCATCATCTCCGTGGCGACAGGCTCCGCCCCCGCGGCGTGAATGACTCCGGCAGCTGACGGTGTGCAGATGTGGGCCGTTGTCACAGTGGCGCTCTCCTGTCCGGGCTCGTAAACGCCCACTTGAGGCGGTGAAATAGAACCTCAGGGTCCTGCCCTGAGGGTCCTGCTCCCCCCCCCACCAACTCTCCCCAACCCTCCCCCCTCCTCCCCCACGCACACACCATACCTTCCCCCCCCCCTCTCCCCCCTCTCCTCCCTCTCCTCCCACCAAATGTCCACCGCAGAAATCACAAAGGATGAAGGCTCCCGAAATAAAGTAAAGACCGCGCCGGGAGGGAGAGTGACCACAACATAGAGCTGTGATTTACTCTCTCTCTGTCTCTCCTGTTCTCTGTCTCACTCTCATTCTGTCTCACTCTCTCTTCTCTCTTTATGTCTCTCTCTCTCTCTCTCTCTCTCTCTCTCTCTCTCTCTCTCTCTCTCTCTCTCTCTTCTCTCTCTCTCTCTCTCTCTCCCTCTCTCTCTCTCTCTCTCTCTCTCTCTCTCTCTCTCTCTCTCTCTCTCTCTCTCTCTCTCTCTCTCTCTCTCTCTCTCTCTCTCTCTCTCTCTCTCTCTCTCTCTCTCTCTCTCTCTCTCTCTCTCTCTGTTACACTCCCTAAGTCTCTATTTATGTCTCTCCTATTCTCTCTGTCTCACTCTCTCTCTCGCTGTGTCACTCTCTCAGTCTCCCTCACTCTTCTCAGGTCCATCAATCTGCTGCTCGATCCATAATCCATAATTGATCATCGTTGTATCGCTGACATGATTAACCGAAGATGAACTCTTCCCGCGAGCCAGGAAACACATCACCAATCCTGCGTGTTTCTGTTTCCTGTGTAACGTGGGCAACTTCCGATTTCCGAGCACAGTGGCCCCAAACACCAGCTGCTGTGCTACTATGCTACTGCGCTATTATGCTAATGTAATACTATGCTTTTGGCCGACCAGCTACTGTGCCACTATGCTACTACTCTACTATGCTACAGAGCTACTATGCTACTGCGCTAGTATGCTAAAGTGCTACTATGCTACTGCACTGATAGGCTACTGTGCTACTCTGCTACTGTGCTACTATGCTACTGTGCTACTAGGCTGCTGTGCTACTATGCTAGTGTGCTACTATACTACAACGCTGATAGGCTACTTTTCTGCCAAGCTAATATGATACTGTTCTACTATGCTGATGCGTTACTGCGCTACCAGCTACAATGCTACTGTGCTACCAGCTACAATGCTACTGCGCTACCAGCCACAATGCTACTGCCCTACTATGCTGCTCTGTTACAGGGCTACCACGCTAGCGCTCCTGCTACAACGGGCTACGGCAGGACTCCTGACGCTCCAAACACAGAGCTGTAAACACGAACGTCTGGACCCCCGCTGACAGCCCCAAGGTCAGGGTCCGGGGCCCGGGGGGGTCGCGGGGCAGCGGTGTCAGCCCAGACCTGGGCTCCTGTCCCTGGCTAGACACGGTGTGGAGCCAGCCTGCACGGGCCCTTTGATGGCACCCTGGCTGGGAGTTGAGTGACTGGCCAGCTGGGTACCAGGGGCCTTCGGACCCCCGCTGGGCCCGGACCCTCCCCTCGCTTGGTCCACTGTCACACGACCCCACATACCGCCTGCTTATCATGTCTGCCTGGTTCAGACTTCTGTCACACACACACAAACACGTTTACGCACACACAGACGCACACACGTATACACACACACAGATGCACATACACACATAAACACACACACAAACACATACACACACATACACACACTCACACACATATACACAAACACAGACACACACATGTACATGCACACACACACACACACACACACACACACACACACACACACACACACACACACACACACACACACACACACACACACACACACACACACACACACACCACCCAAACACATATACACACACAAAAACACACACACATATGCACCCACACATACAGACACACACACCTCAAGAAGCATACATTACATACAGTCACATAAACACATCATTTACACAGAGGCACATACACACATATGGTATGATACACACATTAATACATACACACATACAGCAGTGTGGGCTGATACACACACAAACTACACCACTACTCATGCATTTGTTCCAGGCCAACTCCTGCTCTGTGTTGCCTTGTAGTTTAGTTTGTAGTTTGTCCAACAAGAACATATCTGAGCTCCTTACTCTGAGTGGTGGAGCACGATGGATGTGGAAACAGATGTGAAGAAATACACCAGAATGTTCCAAAAGGAATGACTAATTCCTTCTTTACATCTTGTCTAAACACACACACACACACACACACACACACACACACACACACACACACACACACACACACACACACACACACACACACACACACACACACACACACACACACACACACACACACACACACACACACACACACACACACACACACACACACACACACACACACACACAACACACACACACATACCACACACACACACACACACACACATACACACACACACACACACACACACACACACACACACACACACACACACACACTCACATACACACACACACACACACACTCTCTCACTCACATACTCACACGCATACACTCATACACTCACACACACACACCACACACACACACACACACACACACACACACACACACACACACACACACGCGCGCGCGCGCGCACGCACGCACGCACGCACACACACTCACACACACACACATACACAGTGTAATTAGAAAACACTTTGACGTGCGATACCAAAGGCAGCCTGTCTGAATGGAAGAATCCATAATTCACAATCTGCTTCTGATTAGCCGCTCGGCCTGCTCCAGATAAGAAGTGGGTTGGCTGCTCGTCTGGGTTGGAAGACATTAATAAAAGAAAAGCCAACAGAGCACTTCCTGTTCTACACTCTCGGGCCCCGTAGAACCCGCTGCAGAACCGGGGAACCAGGAGATGATGTCATCGTCCTGTCACTCACTCACACCTTCAGTCAATCAGCAGACGCTGCTTCCAAAGCAACTACAGAGCAAATCCAGAGATAGGCCATTAAGGAGCAGGTAGGGGTTAGGCAGTACAGAGACAGGTCGTTTAGGAGCTGGTAGGGGTTAGACAGTACAGAGACAGGTCGTTAAGGTGCAGGTAGGGGTTAGACAGTACAGAGACACGTCGTTAAGGTGCAGGTAGGGGTTAGACCAGTGCCGTGTTCCAATACCCGTACTTCCATGAGTATACTTAAAGGAAGTACACTTTCTGCACTATCCATACTCACTTGAGTACACTAATTTTACAGATGTGAGTGCTGTTCCAAATCGAGTACTCTGTGGTGCACTTACCGGAAATGACGATCGCGACAGCCGCCGCTCGTCACCCGCCAAAAACATCCCGCTTTGAAGTGTGGAATAAAGTACCCGTTGTGTTTAAACATCTTTTTAGTTGTGCAATATGGGTCCGTTAACGCAGCAAATGTGGAGAATGCGCCGACGTCGTCGACGTTACCTCCTCCTCCTGACGGAGACAGACAATGCTAGGGTAGGTGTTACTTCAACGCCATGTATGCTTTTTTTTTGTCTACCAACGTAGCCCCTATAAATAGCAGCATTAGACCTGTCATTTAATTTATAGTGGGGGTTTACTTTTGTGATTAAAGTTATTAAAGTCGTAGTCATGATATTATGATATCAATGATCAAGTACTATTTTTTCGAGTTGAGCGCTCAGCCTGGCTCCGCCTCTTCCGCTACGTAGCTAAGATGGCTGCCGTTGAGTACGGGGAGTGTCCTTCGATCCACACTTCACGATTAGCCCGTTTTGAGTACGGCATCCGGGTCCTTGAAGTATACTTCTTTTCGCCGGATCTGAATTGGAACGTACTGTGTACTTAAATTTTGGCTAGTAAGTACGGACAGTACGGGTATTGGAACACGGCACCGGGTGAGCAATTAGTTTTCCCAAAGGGCCACATGAGAAACAGGGACTGTTGTGGATAGGCTAAAATCAATTCAGTTCAATATTAATTTGATCTCTTTATGAAAAGCAGTAAAATGTAAGGTGTTTGATAAGCTGTGACTGGTAAGAGTAAATGTCATGATAAGAATATGAAAAAAATAAAGCAGACATGGTACAAAATGCTTTAATGTTAGTATTTAGCTAACATCCACAAAAGCAATTGTGAAAAAATTAGCATGTTTTTACCATTTTTCAAAGAACAGCAATGCATTGAATGAACTATATAAAGTGCTATTACTATTTCATTTGCAGCGTAATTACAGAATTCGCTTTTTTTTTCCACATGTCTTCTTAAGATGAAAAACTGAAGCAGACACTGTACAAAATGACAACATGTCACTATTTGAACAGTATACTCAAAGCAATTTTAAACAAAATGTGCATCTTTTTACCAATTGTTTTTTAGAACAGCAATAAATTAACTTTATACAAAGTGTTATTATTTTTTTGTTTTTATTTTTACTACTCCATGAGCTGTTTTTCAGTTCTTTATTTCTTGTTCAGTTGGAGAAATCTAGTCTGTGCTTGAACAAGTGCACTGAAGTCAGGTTAAATGTTTGAGGTGGATTTGAGCAGGACAGCTAACAGGTGATCATCAGTGAGAGAAGATCTGCAACCTGATTTGTTAAACTTCATCGCTGAAAATGTTTGTTCACATTTCACCAGAGAAAGGTAGGTCGATCCTTTTTGGATCGACCTACCTTTCTCTGGGCATATTAGCGCAGCAGTGTCCACCAAACACCCTTTCCCCTTCAGAAAATGGCTTACTTTTTTTGGCGTTTTTGTGGGATATCACAAAGCTGGTCTTGGCTGCTGCATCCCTGGATGTGCAACGCTTGGTAAAACAGCCTTGCTGCTTTTGCAGTTTAGCTAGCAAAGCTTTAGATGTCCGTGCCCGATCTGCATCAGTCAAGTTGCCGTACTTCCCTGCGTGTTTAGTATTGTAGTGGCGATTCAAATTAAAATCCTTTAACACAGCGACCTGTTCTCCACAAACTAAGCCCACGGCTTTACCTTTGACTTCAGTGAAAAAATACTTAGAAGCCCATGATGGTTAAAAACTCGGCACTCTGTATCAACCTTTCTTTTTTCGCATGAGCTGATATTTTTCAGGAATAACAGCCATTCACGTCAGCGCTAAAGTCTCCTGTGAGCTCAGGTCGTGGCCGGTTCGTGGCTTGTGGACGGGGTTCTTCTTCTACTTATTTTTAGTTGCGACTTGCAACCAGAGAAGAAGAAGTCGCACAAAAAAAGCAACAACAAAAGTCGCCTTCATAATAAAAGCATTGCAGTTGTATTCCAATTATTATTATTATTATTATTTTTTTATACTATTATTTACATTTGATTGTGAACTTCCCGCAGACCATACACGGGCCGGATGTCGCTCGGGGGCCGTACAATGCCCAGGTCTGGGTTAGACAGTACAGATACAGGTCATTAAGGGGCAGGTAGGGGTTAGACAGTACAGATACAGGTCATTAAGGAGCAGGTAGGGGTTAGACAGTACAGAGACAGGTCATTAAGGAGCAGGTAGGGGTTAGACAGTACAGAGACAGGTCATTAAGGAGCAGGTAGGGGTTAGACAGTACAGAGACAGGTCATTAAGGAGCAGGTAGGGGTTAGACAGTACAGAGACAGGTCATTAAGGAGCAGGTAGGGGTTAGACAGTACAGAGACAGGTCATTAAGGAGCAGGTAGGGGTTAGACAGTAAAGAAACAGGTCATTAAGGAGCAGGTAGGGGTTAGACAGTACAGAGACAGGTCATTAAGGAGCAGGTAGGGGTTAGACAGTAAAGAAACAGGTCATTAAGGAGCAGGTAGGGGTTAGACAGTACAGAGAGGTCTTTAAGGAGACAAGATGGCCGACCTCACCTCCGTATGGTGACAAGATGGCCACGGCTGCTGGATCACTCAGCTCAGCGTTCCCGGCGCAGCGCCGCTAACCGCTGGAGAAAAGCCTGCCTCCTCCTCCTCCTCCTCCTCCTCCTCCTCACTCCTCCCTCCTCCCTCCTCCTCTCTCTCCTCCTCCTCCTCCTCCTCCTCCTCCTCCTCCCTGTTGACGAATGAATGCTAGTGGAACCATCTGCGCTCGCCGCTCCACCCGGGCTCAAAACCTCCGTCGGTCTGCGGGAGTCAGACGGCTCAAATCAAACCCTCCTGTCGGTCAGAGAAGACGCCGTTCTCCCGCCCCGGGTGTCTGGAGCCCCCCCCCGCCCGCCACTCCCGGGTAAACACTCAAACATGGCCGCCGTCCTGAAGAGGAGATCTCCGCTGAGTGATTGACTCCTGCTCCAGAGTGAGGTGGGGAGCCGGCCAGATCCACTCCTTCCTTTCTTTTGTTCTTCCTCCACCTTAGTTCTCCTCAACATCCATGCACTCAGCTCTACTGCCTCTCCTCCACCTTTCTTCTCCACTCTCCTCTCTTTTCTCCTTCTCTCCTCTCTCTCCTCCTCTCCTTTCCCCTATCCCCCCTCTCGCCTCTCTCCTCTCTCTCCTCTACTCTCCTTTCCTCTCCTCCCTCCTCTCTCTCCTCTCCTCCCTCCTCTCTCTCCTCTCCCTCCTCCTCTCCTCTCCCCTCTCCTCTCCCCCCTCTCTCTCCTCTCCTCTCCTCTCCTCCTCTCCTCTCCCCCCTCTCTCTCCTCTCCTCTCCTCTCTCTCTCTCCTCCCCTCCCTCCTCCTCTCTCCTCCTCCTCCTCTCCCCTCTCTCTCCTCTCCTCTCCTCTCCCCTCTCCTCTCCCCCTCTCCTCTCCTCTCCTCTCCTCTCGCCGCTCTCATGAACTAACTTTTTATCAATAAATACTCTACAACCTAAATATTACTAATGATTTGGGTCCAGCAGAATCATGTTTCACATCAGAACAAATACATTTAATACATAATGAATTCAAATGAAATGTTCTTCATCTCAGTGTTCCCCTCTCCATTTAAAAGTGAATCTCAAAGTGACTGGTGCTGAGTGAGCGGAGAGCGTCTTGGTTTAGTCACTCAACACTCAACACTGCCTCCCCCTCGGTCCGTCCGAGCGCTCAAACTCCTCAAATCATCTGAACTGCTCTCCAATCTGAACCCGTTGTAGCGTTGGCCTCTGGACCTGTGGCTCTCTCTTTGGTTCTCCTGGGCCCAGTTTTAACAAAAATGTAATCTGGATCAAATTGATCCGGATTTGGAAATTCCTTGATTTTTTTTTCCAGGATCACTTGATCCATCTTACTTTCATGCCAGTTTTTAAAGGAAAATTGGATTGGATCACTATGTTCCAAATATCAAATTTCAGGATAACCGAGTGAATCTGGCCTTCCGATGGGTTCAGGATAATCCTGTTACTTAATACCTGTTACTACTAGTTCTGAAAAACCCAAAGGGCAGGTTTGATCCAGATCAGATGTCAAATCGGATGATCTGGTCTTAGTTCGGAATCCCTCTTTTGCTTTGAAAAATCAATTTCCAAGGTTTGATCCAATCCGTGATCCGAAATCACACTGGATTACTTTTGAAAAACTGGGCCCTGGTCTGGTCGGGTCTGGTCGGGTCGGGTCTGGTCTGGTCTGGTCTGGTCTAGTCTGGTCTTGTCTGGTCTGGTCTGGTCTGGTCTGGTCTGGTCTGGTCTGGTCTGGTCTGGTCTGGTCTGGTCTGGTCTGGTCTGGTCTGGTGTGTCTGGTCTGGTCTGGTCTGGTCTGGTCTGGTCTGGTCTGGTCTGGTCTGGTCTGGTCTGGTCTGGTCTGGTCTGGTCTGGTCTGGTCTGGTCTGGTCTGGTCTGGTCTGGTCTGGTCTGGTCTGGTCTGGTCTTGGTCTGGTCTGGTCTGGTCTGGTCTGGTCTGGTCTGGTCTGGTCTGGTCTGGTCTGGTCTGGTCTGGTCTGGTGTGGTCTGGTCTGGTCTGGTCTGGTCTGGTCTGGTCTGGTCTGGTCTGGTCTGGTCTGGTCTGGTCTGGTGTGATTCGGTTTGGTCTGGTTCCTTCAGGTCCAGGCTGATCTGCTCTGATGCGGTCTAGCAGAGCCGGTCCAGGTTCCGTCAGGTCCGGTTCTACGGGGATCTACTAGAGGAAGAGAGGCCAGCAGGTCCAGAGAGGAGGTCCAAGGCTCCGTATCAAGACCACTATGGAGCTGTGAGCAGCCGGCTGAACCCGGACTTAACCAGGCCAAGGTGCCAAACAGGTGCTGGGGGGGGGGGGGGGGGGGGGGGGGGCTGGAGCCAGTGCGGTGGCGGCGGTGGAGTCGTGGGGGGATAAAGAGGACAGCGTGCACCTTTTATTCCCATTACACCGACAAATTGTGTGCTGAGCAGCCATGAGCGGTCGGTAAATCCCGCCCCGTTAAGGAGCCGACGCGCTCCGAGCACTTCAAAGCGCCGCGTTCTGCCCGTTAGACGCTGATTCGGCATGGCCGCTGGACGCCCCCCCCCCCCACCCACCCCTCCTGCCAGCCCCCCTGCCCCCCCCGGCTCACATCTGGCCCGCAGCATCTCGGCCTAAATTGAGACTTTGTGTCTCCCGGAGTTCTAGTCTTGACGTCTTTATGAAGGCTGTCCACCGCCAATCGCAGCCCCCCCGAACTGCCCCCGCCCTCCTGTTACCCGCTAGCGCCGCCGCGCGCCACTGCTACGCTAATGTGAAACATTGGGCCAGCGCCGCCCAGCTCAGCTTTCTGCAGCCGCGGCGCTAAGTGGAGCTAGCCCGCGCTGCAGGCCGCCACGGCGCCGCCCGTCCGTCTCACAGCGGCCGGAGGCACCGCGGCCTGCGGGGACGCGAACCCGCGCACCTTGTCTGCATTACCGCCCTTTAATGTGGCCCTCCTATCCATGAATCCATCTCAACCGGACCGATTTATTGGTTGACCGTGAACGGTTCCTCCGAGCCGAGGAGCCCAGAGACGACCCCTCACCCGCCCCTCCCCCAATCCCTCCCCCACCCTCCCCACAACCCCTCAAACCCACTCCCCACGAATGCCTCCCCCCTCCCCTCCTCCCCCCACCTCCCTCCACCACCCCTCACCCACCCTACCCTTCTCCCCTTCCCTCCCAAGGGCCATGGGCCCCAAGGGGGGAGAGTCCAGAGTGAGTCGTCACTTTCTTTTTTTTCTTCCTCCTCCGGCCCTACCCCCCCGTCGGCCGCGGCCCCGGCCCAGAACCAGGCCTCGTCGTGGGGCTGAACAGGTGCGGCGGGCGGCGCGTGAGCCAGGCCGGCTCCATAAATTACACGGCGGGAGAAGTCTTCCTGCAGCGTTGCTGTGCTAAGACGCCCGGGGCTTTGAAGGCCCGGGAAAAGACTTATGAATTAGTCCCGGGCAGCGGGGACGGATCGGGGGGCAGGCCCGGCCCAGCCTTCAAAGGCTCCCAGCCTCCAGCAGAACATCTGAGAGGTTCTGCCTTCCAATCGGTCCTGCACACGCTCCACAAGGTTCCTTCAACCGCCACAAGAGGCCGGGGAGTCTGAAGAGAATGGTGATCAGGTACAGTACAAATCCATTAACACTATATGTTAACTATTAACAGCTCCTCCCCTGAGGTGAGGGGCCCTTGGGAGCCCGGCCAGCACCTGACCCCCGCCCAGGACAGAAGATGTCCTCCTCGTCTACCTAGTCCTGGGTGAGGGTCAGGGGGAGGGAGGGGGAGGGAGAGGGGGAGGAAGAGCTGA
>OLKM01000041.1:558566-560111 GCA_900291075.1 Melanogrammus aeglefinus
CGGCGCTTTAATCCTTTTGTGACGCGGCTCGCAGCTCGCGTGCTCTTCTTGAGCCGCGCATGTTTATTGTCGGATCGGAGGGAACGAGACGCGGACTAATTGGTTCCTTAATTACGTGTGATCCGTGCGGCCGGACCGCCGCTAATTGGAGCGGCGCACGCACGGAGCAGCGGGGAGACGGGAGGGAGGCCTAATGAAGTCTGACTGTCTGGATTAAACAGTTTGCAGCCGAACCCTCTGAAGTCCTTCACAGTTTTTGATTCAGAGGAAAACTTTCACAGCTAAAATAATAACATCTTCTTAGCGGCTGGAGAAACACGCTTCAGAGGAATGTGCGATTTGGTTTCAAAACCAAATGTTTTCTTTAATAGGCCTATTCTGATGGGGAACGAATGAGAATATTGTGTTGACAACATGTGTGGTTCGACTCTCTAAATGTAATGCCGATATTTCTATGTATATAGGCCTCTGTATAAAGTTGAATTAATCTGATTTTTGATGCACTATTGTGCGTTTATTTTGTCGAAAACCTTTTCTTTACTTAGATGCGTATTGAAAGTAACGCAGGCCAATTTAAGTTTATAATGAACTTATTACCGTGTTTTGAGCTGTGTAAGCCTGTAGTGCAGCAGATCATATTGACCTATCGATCACCTATCAATCACAGATCAATCAATCAACACCTGGAACATACGATAAAAAAGAGGATTAATAGATTATAAATTTATTTGATCAGTAAATAGGGGATCTATGATGTGACGGGTATTAGATTGGACAGATCGTTTTTTCTTATACCAACATTACGAACATGTAGTCTATCTTATGATTCTCAGAATATTAAAAGCCCCGTGTGACCTATTGAATGTGAATATAATTTAATCAATGGTTTATTGATTAACCACATCATGGAAAGGCTGTAGAAATGTTTGGGAGGCAAATAATTAAAAATTCATCTTCATTTCAAAAGTTCAAATCAAAAGTCCACTTCTCCTGACGCCAGACATCAGAAACACAACCAGACAGCCAGGTCATCAGGATTATCTGTATCACCGGCATAGAGTATAGCAAGATCAGATATAGAACATATACTGATGATATCTGGGACCAGAGAACTTCCAGCCATAAGCCAATCAGGGATCAGATTATCAGGGTCTGCCAATCAGGGATCAACCAATCAGGGATCAGCCTATAAGCAGCTTGTTTAGTCAGATGCTTATATTCAAAGCAAAATGTGAATACCAATTTTTAATACAGAATGCATCATTCGTAAAGAAGTTTTGCTCTTCTGTAGCAAAAGTTTGACTTTAGGAAGTTGAGGAGGGTTCTCTTCCCGGGGTCAGGTGTCAAATATGAATCTGTTGCAGTAACTAAAGCAGACAAAGTTTATATATTATATCTGTGTGTCTGTGTGTGTTTGTTTGTGTGTGTGTGTGTGTGTGTGTGTGTGTGTGTGTGTGTGTGTGTGTGTGTGTGTGTGTGTGTGTGTGTGTGTGTGTGTGTGTGTGTGTGTGTGTGTGTGTGTGTGTGTGTGTGTGTGTGTGTGTG
>OLKM01000041.1:563488-570988 GCA_900291075.1 Melanogrammus aeglefinus
CAGAGACATAGATAGATACACACACACACACACACACACACGCACACACACACACACGCACGCACACACACACGCGCGCACACACACACGCGCGCACACACACACGCGCACACACACACGCGCACACACACACGCACATACACATACTGTACCGACACTGTCAGTGTCTTTATATGCAGCAGCACTCCTTCTATTGGTCGGTACGTGACTCATATGTCCCATCTCTCTGCACGTATTTGTGCATTTTTTGGGGATTACTAAATGATGTGTAATGCAGCTTCAGTGAACCACAGCCGACGGGCTATCCTGCTGTAGGGGTTTTAAGGCAGAATGTAATGCGGCTAATCTCAGATACTGTACCCTGAAATAACGAATTACTAAGGCCTTTACATCATCCGTGGTATTCTGAGTTGTATCATGTGAGAAAGAAGACCGTACGGCCACTCAATGGTCGATGTTGTAATCAAACTGACTAATGTCTTTAGTTAACCATGGACATTTCCTCCTGCGTCAGTATGTTGGGTAACAGCGCTCTCTGGTGTCGATGAGCTGCTTTACATCAGCTGCTCACTGCTGGGTTGGAGCTGCAGCGCATGCGCAGTTTTCCATTAGATAGAATCAAGATTGACAATAGATTAAAATTAACTTTTATTATTATTCTAGTGTGGTTATTGTACACCGTTATAATATGGAAATGACTTGAATTGAAATGGCAATAAACCTCAGGGAACTCTTGACACCACTTATCATGTCATGTCTGAAACTAGTGGATCAGAATATAATCAAATACATAACTAAATGCCATTCCCATCCGGTTGCGATCAGATTGGACGCCCCCGATCTAAAACGTCGCCCCCTTGCGGCATGAAGTCGCTATTGTTGCACTTAAACCAAACCTCCCCCGGAGGTCAGTGTTGCAGCGCTCACAGTTTTCCTCTCCTCGCTCAGTTCAGGGAGGAACTGTTCGCCTCACGATACCTCGGGCCAGGCCCACCTGGAAGTGGAACAATACAAAAGATCACTTTGTTCCGGAAACTTCTGTCATTTCCTGGCCTGTTGCTCCTCAAGTGAATTATTGTGCCTCAAACACAAACGGCAACCACATGGGAGAGAGAAAGGGAGAGAGAGAGAGAGAGAGAGAGAGAGAGAGAGAGAGAGAGAGAGAGAGAGAGAGAGAGAGAGAGAGAGAGAGAGAGAGAGGAGAGAGAGAGAGAGAGAGAGAGAGAGAGAGAGAGAGAGAGAGAGAGAGAGAGAGAGAGTCTGCCTGTCCTGGGACAAAAAAAACAAATTAGAAGAAAACAATAAGAAAACTATTTGGCACATTGGAAAGAGTCCACCAAATATATAGATTAAAATGGCAAAGTCCGTAAACAGAGAATTTACCATTGCAGAATACCTGACCATCGTAACCCAAAACTAAGAAAAGATCCTTGACCAGGTACAGACTCAGCGAACACAGCCTGGCCATGGAGAAGAGACGCCACAGACAGACCTGACTCCCAGGAGAAGAAAGAATGAGCTCAAAAACTGCAATTACAGAATGGAAACATGCAGTGGACACTCCAGATGCTAACAAACTGTTATATCTGTTAGATATAACATTTGCGATGTGCTTTCACAGCAGCCAGACTCATCAACTGATGAGAGAAGGACCTCCAACTCCCCTACACAGACTTCTCCCATTGGACTTTAAACACATAGCACACCTTTGTAAAAATTAAACTTAACTTTTCTGTTCACAATGATTGAAGATAGGTCTACATGTCTGGTTTACATGCAGATCTACATGTCCACAGGTAAGTCTACATGCCTACAGGTAGTCTACAAGTCTACAGGCCTGGTGTCACCACACTTGTTTCAATACCTAATAGGTCTTTAGTTCTCATTAGTGGGACCCTAATCACGGCGGATTGATATCAACAATTTTTAATACCGACTGCGGGCCAACCTGGACTTGAACTTGAGATGAGCAGAAACAAGAGGAGGCCTGAGAGGTTTGGAGCTGAAGTCATTCTGACTTTACAGACTAATACATCTACCGCGACTCCCGGCTTCTTTCCTCTGGCTGAAACAGGATGTTTCTGTATTAACCACTCATGCATTATTCAGGCAGAGGAGAACAGATCAATGGGCGGCTGGGAGAGAGGTCGATACTCCAGCCTGATTACAGAATCAACCGGAGAGTCTTAATGATTGTTGTCCCGCTCTGCAGACATCATCCAGTCCGCTGTTTATTTCAGAGGTTTCTTTTTTATTAGCAACGTATTCCGATATCGATACGATCTGATCGCTTCGTTCTCACGACAGATGATGTCTTCATTTTATGTACTTTATAATAACAGTGTGAGTTATTACCTTCAGGTTCTCACTAGAGCAAACACTCTCTTTGTTAGCATGTGCCAAACGTACATCAAGGTAATGACATTATATTAATAATGTACCGGAGGTTGATGAAGTGTTTCAGGGCTCTGTCACGGTATTTCATCAGCTCAGCCCTCCCCAGATGAAGGCGGGATTAAACGACGCGTTCACACCTCCGTCTGTTGTTACCTGGAGGTGTGGACTCCAACCCCGCGGGATGCTCAGGGTTATTTTAAGCGACAGGACATCTGTAGCGGTAGATAATCAGAGTCTGGCTCCCCGGAGCCGCCCGGGGTCTGTCGGGGAGAAGGGCTTCTGAAGGAGACGTCATTACCCCAGTCTGCTCGTGGGACGAGAAGAACGACAGTCACATCTCTGAGTGAAGGGGTTATTGTTGTCACAAATCTGAGTGAAGGGGTTATTGTTGGAGTTGTTACACCCCGCTGGCACAGAGATGGATGAAGCAAACAGCTCTAGGAGTTTAGAGTCATTCTTTTGTTTGTTTTTTTATGTTTTTACTTGACGTTTGAACATCTGGCCAATAACAAGAAGAAGAAAACACTTGTGTTAAAGGAGACTAAAGTGATGTGGTGAAGGGATGCCCTGATCCAGATGTAGGCCCACTTCTGCCTTCAACCTCGTCATGCATTCAAAGACGAGGATGTTTTTGTAGTACCCGGTGTGGCCACAGAGGGGCCACGCTGTTGAGTCGGGTGCAAAACAGACGTGCTCAAAAACAGACGCGCCCTTTACCACGGCGGTTTATCGGCGCAGAAACATTAACGTGGATTTGAGATGAAGAGCAATGAAGAACCGTTCGGGGTGTAATGCGTAGAACACCCCTCCACCTTCCCTCCGCGGTGAAATGACTTTCATGCTCGACTGACGGACAGTTTTAGCCTCTGTGGCGGGTTGCTAGGCAACAGGGGCATCCTTGTTTCACGTTTCTACTCTTGGAGATGATGAGACGGTTGGACGTGTTTATGAGTTCTTGGGAGGGGGTGGGGCCAGACACTACTGCAACAGCCAATCAGACAATGGTTTTCATATGATATCATATGCTATGGCCCCTAATGCTAAAAAATAACTATACCTAAAGTATGGAATTGACATCATTATATTGTTGGCATAGAAACAGTGACTGGGCTTTACTATCAATGTCAGAGGTCATTTTATGAAAACGAGTCTGCTGTTGGTTCAGACTGTTTAGTTAACTGGTTACTTCTCTGGTTAGTTGTTAAGGTTAGGGTTAGGGTTAAGACTGATGTCACAGACACTTTGTACTCATTTATATTTAATGTCCAGGAGGGAGGAGGGAGGGGAGGAGAGCGGAGAGGAGGTGGAGAGAGAGAGGGAGGAGAGGAGGAGGGGGAAGAGGAGGACGAGGAGAGATAGGACCCGTACCAACCAACCTGTAGCATCTCTAAGACAATATGAGCAGAATGAAAAGGGCGCCAGAATAAATTGTTTACAGTCATTAAAGTGGTCCCAGCTGCTGGGCCTGAGAGAGAGAGAGAGAGAGAGAGAGAGAGAGAGAGAGAGAGAGAGAGAGAGAGAGAGAGAGAGAGAGAGAGAGAGAGATGGAGAGAGAGAGAGAGAGAGAGAGAGAGAGAGAGAGAGAGAGAGAGAGAGAGATAGTGGTCTGGGAGGCGGTGATAGAGGGTTCTGCCCGGTCCTGTGTATTCAGCTCTCATTCCACAGCCGAGGATTCTGGGAGTCCGGGGCCAGTCCAGAGCAAACAGCCGCCAGGACATTCCTGAGTGGCCCAGCGCCCAGCGCTCTGTCCCTGGAGCCCAGCCCGGACTCCGCCCCCGCTGAGCTCAGTCTGGGGGGGTGGGGGGGGGGGGGCAGACCCACGGGCCGGGGTCTGGACCCCGACGTCCACCTGAGTGCCTCATAGAGCCAGAGGACCCCTGGCCCCTCCCTGCCCCTTGAGGAGCTCACTGGAGGTCACTGCACACCGCAGCAGCCGAGGGAGGGGGGGGGAGAGACACTCATCTAACGCACGGCCGTCTAGCAGTCTGTCTGTGGACCTCCATGAGGAGCTAGTGGAGGTCCTTCATCAGGACCTACATGGGGACCTCCTTCAGGATCTACATGAGAACCCCATTCCGCCCGCTAGTCGAGGGACGGCTGTGGTGTTGATGCGTTCAAAGTACACTCGAACAAGGCGGTATTTTAAACATGTTTATTTCTCTAGTGAATTCATTATTCTGCACAGCAGTATACAGTCAGACCATGGTAAAATATAAATAACAAAGTAAACAGTGTTTCTGCATTTCCTCTTATTCATTTCGTCAGAAAACTGGCCAATCCGCGGCCTTCATTCAATAACCCCGCCCCCCACAAGAATTTTAACATCCAACATCTAAAAAAGTATGCTAATATTCATTATTATTTACACATAAACAATGCTTATAGCTTCTCAGAAATTCTCTTCCGTTCTGTTAAATGTGACAAAGTAAAATACATTTATGTTATTCAAAGATCCAAAATACTATCAAAAGCCAGCGGGCAACATAGTACAAAAGAAGAGGAGGCTGTGAGGTCACCGCAGTGATGTCACAGCACCGCCGTGATGTCACAGCTGTGATGCCACTATTGTGATGTCACCACACCGCCGAGATGTCACACCACAGTGGTGATGTCACACCCTGGGATGTCATACATTCACCAGATTCTGTTTGGAATTGTTTTGGGGGAGGGGGAACACAATGACATCATTGTTGTTTGGTTGTCTTTGTTTACATCCGCTTGAATCGTTGTGGTGACACTTGTCACATACAGGTGAAAGGTCCCGGAACTTTGAGATATGCTACTTAGGGGGTCAAGCTTGATCGCCCCTGGAGAAAGAGAGGGGGGGAGGGAGGGAGGGAGCGGGAGGAGAGGAGGGAGGGAGGGAGGGGAGGGAGAGAGAAGAGAGAGAGGAGAGAGAGAGAGAGAAGAGAGAGAGAGAGAGAGAGGAGAGAGGAGAGAGAGAGAGAGAGAGAGAGAGAGAGAGAGAGAGAGAGAGAGAGAGGGAGGGAGAAGGAGAGGGAGAGAGAGAGAGAGAGAGAGAGAAAGAGAGAGAGAGAGAGAGAGAGAGAGAGAGAGAGAGAGAGAGAGAGAGAGAGAGAGAGAGAGAGAGAGAGAGAGAGAGAGAGAGAGAGAGAGAGAAAGAGAGAGAGACAAAGACAGCGACAGACAGAGAGACGTGGTCCTACCGGAGGGGGTTCCAGTGTGGTTAGTACATGGAGGGTAAACATCAGTAGGCTATCTTCTCTGCTCCTACGCCCTGACCTCTAACCTCCGAACATCTTCTGCCCCAAATCACGGACCGCGACCCACCCTTCCTGAGCCCGTCTGGGGACTAGCATGGGTGGGGGGGGTCGCTGTGGGACCGGCCCTAAGGGGGAGGGGGGGTTGGGGGGACAGGTTCCTAGAGAGACTGGGTCCCAGGTCCTAGAAAGACTGGGTCCCAGGTCCTAGAGAGACTGGGGGTCTCAGGTCCTAGAGGGACAGGGTCCCAGGGAGCATGTCATAGAGACAGGTGTACCGGACCCTCGGAGGACCAGCACACGTAACTTTGGTGTTCTAAGACAAACCGGAAGTGAGTAAACTTCGATCAGCGTATAAAAATACTCGGTAGAAATCTGACGTTCACCCCGTGAGGCGCGCGGGTCACATCGGAGCCAAACCCCCGGTCCTCCGGTTACACGGTGGGGGTATACAGGCGTGTTACGCGCTCTCAGATGCCTACAAACTAACGACTAAATAAATCTGATGTACAAAGAAAAATAAGGCAAAAATATTCTATGTGAATAAAGCAACTATAAAAATATAAGAGATCTCGGAAAGACAAAAAAAACCCAAAATAAACGATCAGTTTGTGAACTCGGGAGTCACGGAAATCCAAGCGTCTGAACCGCTCTTCAGTGCAGCTGAACCCGGACCAGGACCCGTTAGATCCGGACCCGATTGATCCGGACCTGTCGGCCCGACCCGGACCTGGCGGACCCGAACCCGGACCCGTTTGACCCGGACCCGGTCCTCCTCAGAAGACCTTCATCCTCTTGCCGCCCACCGCGCGGCCGCCCTTCAGGGCGCGCGGGGCGGGCTGGTCCCGGGACAGCGGGCAGTACTTGATGGTGTGCGCGTTGTCCCCGTTGGCGCTGCACAGCGGGCAGGTGTAGGCCCGCAGGATGGGGCACACAACCCGGCCCTCCGTGGTCTTCAGGACGTGGGACCCGAACACCTCCTCCGGCGCGCCGTTGTTCCGGCAGAACACGCAAATCTTGGGCTCCTGCTTGCCGCGGGAGATGGGCTTCCGGAGCCGCCGCTCCATGCCGAACAGGTCGAAGCCGAAGCCCGCAACGTCCCTCTCCGGCGGCGGGGCTCCGAACGGGCTCTGGAACGGACCGGGGAGGGAGAAGCGCTCCGTGAGGTCCAGCAGGGCGGCGGTTGGCGGGGGGCTGGACGGCGGGCAGCAGCAGTCCGAGCCCCCGGTCAGGACGCACGGGCACGGCCCTGGGGGGTCGTCCAGCCCCAGACTCGCCTTCAGGGACTGGGTGATGGAGTTGGGGTTCCCGGGCATGCTGAGCTTTGCGGGCTTGGTGACCAGCGTGGACAGGCCGAGGTAGTCGTTCCAGAAGTTAAAGGTGTAGTCGTACGGGTGGCGCGTGTCCAGGTAGCTGTGGTTCAGGAGGTCCATGGCGGCCCCGGTTCTTGGGAACCGGGCGGGAGAACGAGGGGGGCTCCGCGTGAAGTCGAGTCCGGGTCGCGCGTGGAGCATGCAGGTCAGGTGGGCTCCGGTACTCCGTGGTGTGTGCGCGCGGCTGCCGCCCGCTCTCCGGTTTTAAGGAGCGACCGCGCGAGGGAGGGCGGGGCGACCGGGAGGTTCTGACCGCGCGCTGGGGGCACTCGAGTCCACGGTGGACTGATGGAGGTCCGGTCCTGGACCTGAGACCTGTCAGGACGCGCGGAGCCGCTACGTACCGGTCTCTCTCAAAACAACAACCAGTCATTAAAGATGGTCTCTCCGAGTCTTTGTTCTGCAGGAGACCTCAGACGGTCTTTGTCAGTTGGGGTGTTCCTCTCCGTGTTTATGTTGAGATGCATCGGCTCCAGGATGATGAACCTTTTTCTTCTTTTACGCAGAAT
>OLKM01000041.1:575988-596448 GCA_900291075.1 Melanogrammus aeglefinus
AAGGGAGCCCCAGTGCGGACCACACCCTCACCCAAGGCTCCCCCCAGGAGTTGCGTACGATCCAGTACTCGGTGCCATTGTCCACTCCCCATCCGGCGACCGCCACGATGTGGTTGATCCCTGGGAGCTCCACGTGCTCGCGGTACAGCCCTCCAGTGTAGGCATCCAGGGTCTCAGTAGCCATGATCCCACAGCTACAGGGACGAGACGCAGGACTCCCATTAGCTTCAGACTAGGGTCAGAATACAGCCTGAAGCAAACAGAGTGCCTTCATCTTAAGAGATGTCACCTGATGGGGCCGCCGCTGAAGATCTCAGCCTTCATCTTCTCCCGCCCGGCGATGGTCCCGTAGTCTCCCACGCGCCACAGGGTGTAGTTCTGCACCACATTGCACTTCCCGAAGGTAGTGCAGGTGCCGCATGCGTTGAAGGGCTTGCACTCTGTTGGAAGATATGATACTAAAGAGCCTCAAGAATACAGTCAAATGATCCAGCAAAGTGAAATGGTCATGTGGCCATCTGAAGCCATCATCGTGTATCTGGTCATGTTATGGTGTCCAGACATCTGCTCCTTAATTCTCAGCACCAGCTGACCCCCATACCAGGTGAACACAACACCTACTCTGGTCGAGAGCCTGGTAGTTGTTGCAGGTTTCATCTGGGACACCATGCTCATGGGCGTACTGCCATACGGGGAGGTGGTCCCCTCCGTTGCAGGTCCCGGAGTCGGCGCAGTCCAGCACGTGCTGGACGGAAAGGTAGGCGGACGGCCAGGCAGCCCGCCTCTTGATGTTGATGCGGTCTTAGGAACAGGGAAACAAACGGTCAGCCCAGACTGAGCCAACACGTCACAGTCTGGACGAAGCCCGACAGTGTAGCTGGTTAAAGATCGATGGTGAGGACCCCAGCATGTCAAGACAGGACCCTTGAGGAGAACATGCTCTAGAAGGTTACGCATGGTGTGGAACGTCTATTTGAGGACATCAACTAGACGTCGGTTGATCTTTAGGTTAATGGAACATTTGAAACTTCCTCAGACCAGCGTAGAGAGGAGGATACAGTCAGGATCATTGTACAGGGGGGGTGGAGCATTAAGGTGGTTTCGTAACATCTAGAGCAGGACACTGAGCCCCTACCGGCCAGTGCGCTGGTGCTCCCGTGGGCCCAGCAGGACCCGCAGTACTGGGGGATGTGCTGGTTCCGTGTGGTGCTGACGTAGTTCACTCCGCCAACGTTCCTCCAGTCCCAGGTCTTGGGGAGCTCTGCCAGATTCATGAGCTCGTGAGGACGAGGAGCCGTTCTGTGGAATCACAAGAGGACGGACTCCATGAGGCTCGGGTTCAAACAGCAGAAAGATACACGACATTGGTGGAGTTCATCAGGAAGCTAAATGAAGAAGCCACAGGACGGAGCATGGACAGTGGGTTGAGGACCACAACAAGGTTGGTTTGGTCAAGTGTGACGTGCATCTGAACTAGAGTCAGGTAAACCATGAAGAAGTCAACCACACCAGAGATGCTCTGGTCAACCACACCAGACCAAGCAGCACAAGGCAAGGGCTGCAGTGAAAGCCTGCCATCTGTGGCAAACTAAAGCCATCAGCTCTCGCTCTATAAATTGTAATTAAGAAGAAGGTATTTTAACCACAGATACTTACTTGACTCCATAGCTTGACGTCCTGGGCCCCGGTCGATAACAAGCATGTCTTGCGCTGCTAGCATGTGCTGCTAACGCCGCCAGCACCACCAGGACAAGCTGAACCAGTTTTAACCCAGACATGTTCAATTAACCAGCTTGACACATGTACCTGAAGTGGCCCTGGTTGAGCTTTTATACCCCGGCCACACAAACAAACGCTCATTAACGCTCACACACAGAACCTGCTGCATGAGCGTAATCACGAGTCATGCTCTTCACCTGGACACAGACCTTGATTGGTGAGGAAGACGTGAACGCAGCAGATGTCTGAAGGCAGGGAGCCAGGGGCAATGGCCAGAGTGTGTGTTATTGGTTAAGGTCTCTGGTCTCAGTGGGGGTCTGAGGCTAGCCCCCCCCCCCCCCCCCAGTGTTTAACTTCTGCAGCTAATGCAGCGCGATCGGATTAAAAGCCACCCGCCGCCGCCGCCGTGAGGTATCTGAAGAGCAACCGACCCATTTGTTCAGGATTCAGATGTTAATACTTGGAGCCAGGGTATTCAATCAACGGCTCTCTGTGGAGCGGCGGTTCAGCTTAAATTCACTTAGAGCCCACAATATGAAGAGGACAAGTTTGGGATGCATTCATTATTCCTGCCTTAATTAAGTCAAAACCACATTATATAAGAGAGAGAGAGAGAGAGAGAGAGAGAGAGAGAGAGAGAGAGAGAGAGAGAGAGAGAGAGAGAGAGAGAGGAGAGAGAGAGAGAGAGAGAGAGAGAGAGAGAGAGAGAGAGAGAGAGAGAGAGAGAGAGAGAGAGACGGTCAGAAAGTGATGGAGAGAAAGGGAGAGTGTTAGAGAGAGAAAGGCAAAACAAGAGAGAGGGGAAGAGGAAGAGAGAAACAGAGGGAGGAAGGGAGGGTATGGAGTACTAGATGGTTATTCAATACTGTTTGGGTCTTGTGATGTTCATCTTGTGTGTTGATCTCCTCAGATGAGAGGAGCTTAGCAGTAGAACTGCGATCTGATATCTTACCTCTGTGACTAGAGACAGGATCCCAGAAGGTTTCCCTCCGTCTGTGTGAGCAGAATGGGATGTTTAATATGCTTATTAAAACGTTATCCCCCGCGAGACCACACAGATGAAAGGAAATTATTAATATTTTGATTCTGGAGACGTTCAGCATGCCTCTGAAAAACAAAAGACCTTGAGTCAGCCGAGAGTTCGAGTCTAGAACACAAACATGAGGAGCACTTCACCAATTAACTATAAAGTTAGATTACTTTCCCTCTCTCTCTCTCTCTCTCTCTCTCTCTCTCTCTCTCTCTCTCTCTCTCTCTCTCTCTCTCTCTCTCTCTCTCTCTCTCTCTCTCTCTCTCTCTCTCTCTCTCTCTCTCTCCCTCTCCCTCCCTCTCTCTCCTCCCTCTCTCCCTCTCTCTCTCTCTCTCTCTCTCTCTCTTCTCTCTCTCTCTCTCTCTCTCTCTCTCTCTCTCTCTCTCTCTCTCTCTCTCTCTGTTATAAACTTACCATAGACTACGGAGTCCGGAGTCTGTCTCCGAACTCTGATACGTTGTTTGTGTGTTGTGTGTTGTGCGTTGTGTGTGTGTGTGTATCTGTTGTGTGTGTGTATTGTGCGTTGGATATTGAATCTCTATATGCCATGTCGGTTTGATGATGAGGATGATGTCATCTGTCGTGTGCTGAGGCTGTGTCAATGTCGTTCATTGAACCAATCAGCACGGAGGGCTTGGTACTCGCTCCTCCTGATTGGACCATGCTAAGCATAGCTCCTCATGCTAGGTATCACGTTAGGTGTATCTGTGTCAACATGCCTGGTATCATGCTAGTAATGATGCAAGCTGTAAGCAAGTTGATATACTAGGCATCATGCTTGGCATAAGCATGTCAATATGCTAGCTAACATGCTAGGTGTAAGCACGTCAACATGATGGCTATCATGCTAGGTGTAAGAATGTCAACATGCTGGCTATCATGCTAGGTGTAAGCATGTCAACATGCTAACCAACATGCTAGGTGTAAGTGTGTCCACATGCTCATTAATGTCAGTGAGGCAGCAGCTCTCAGAGGTTAAACTACATGACCCTGTGTAAGTAGCATGCATCCTGTCTTTCATCCTCTGTTTCCTAACGAGCTCTTGGTCCGCTGGTTAGCCTGTGTGTTCCAGTTGCCTGTTAGCTCTGTTTACTGTACATATGCTCAGTGGATCTGTGTTCTTTGATTAGTGGTTGTTTGTGGGTTTGTAGTTTTGTTTGTGTTTGTATGTGTGTGTGTGTGTGTGGTGTGTGTGTGTGTGTGTGTGTGTGTGTGTGTGTGTGTGTGTGTGTGTGTGTGTGTGTGTGTGTGTGTGTGTGTGTGTGTGTGTGTTCTAGTGTGAGTGTGCATGTGTTTGTCTTACAACTTGTGCCTTTTGAATGATAACATCAACCTTTTGATCAGGCAGCAGCATCTGATAAACACATCAAATCACCAGATTGCACTATAACAACACCAGCAACAAAGTCTTCTGATTTGTTCCAGAGCTTCTATGGCAGAGCACCGTCAGCAGAAAACGTTTTCATGTTCGATTCCCTTGAGGAATTCTAGACTCCAAAGAACCCACCTTCCTCCACAGGTCTTAATGGACGGACTCCACAGGAAGGTCAGAGTGGACCACAGGCTTTGGAAGACTGGGCGGGGGGAGAAGGGGATTTCCATGGAGACCAGCAGCTCACCATTCTTAACATGCAGCCCATAATACTCTGGCCGCTGTGGCGGATCAGTGGTGGGTGGAGGAGCTCTGACAGCGATGCTTTCATCTCAGCCATCTAGGCAGAGAAACTGAAGCTCCTTTTAAGGTGTGTTCAGAGTCCGGCCAAACGTTCTGCTCTTTTCAGGTGGAGAGTGAGAGCGCTTCACTCCAGAATGGAGCGCTGGCCTCCCTCTGTGTGTTGGCTGCTAGCCTAGCGCTCTGGTGGCCGCCGCCTAGCTCCCTGGCGGCACGGTGGTGTGTGTGTGTGTGTGTGTGTGTGTGTGTGTGTGTGTGTGTGTGTGTGTGTGTGTGTGTGTGTGTGTGTGTGTGTGTGTGTGTGTGTGTGTGTGTGTGTGTGTGTGTGTGTGTGTGTGTGTGTGTGTGTGTGTGTGTGTGTGTGCGCGCGAGTGTTGGTTTGGTGCTGCCTGTGTGTGCGTGAGTGGTGTGTGTGCAGAGTGTTGGTTTTTGCTGCAGAACCCTGGAAGGAACCCAACCTCACGTGATCCTCGTCCGGCCCGCTCCACTCTCTGGCATCAAACACTGAATCAAGTTATCATGCTAGGTATCACGCTAGCTTTAATCATGTCAACATGCTAGAAATCATGCTAGGCGGAATGGTGTCAACATGCTCCACTTTCTGGAGATATGGTGGTAGTTTTGGGTAGTTAGCAGCTGGGTTATAAGTATAGCTCTGGGTAGTAAGCATAGCTGTAGATAGTTAGCAGACAGGAAGCTAGCTGAGCTCTGGAAAAAGAGCAGCTAGTTAGTTAGCATAGCCTGGGTGGCCATCAACTAGGGAGTTTGCTCAGTTCTGAGCAGCTATTAACTAAGGAGTTGGCATAGCTCTGAGAAGGTATCAACTAGGGAGTTAGCTTAGCTCTTAGCAATTATTATCTAGGTAGTAAGCATAGCTCTGTGTCGTTAGCGTCTGGTGTTTCGCCCAGCCACTCCACAGGCCATCAAACCCTCCTGATGAATTCCACCGGGCCAGGGGACCTGGGTAATCCCGGCCCCCCGTGGTGAGGGGCTGTCAGGGAGAGGGGCCGGGTCCAGCGGTCTGGCTGCCGCTGGCATCACCGCAACCTCGGACTAATCGAGGTGAACGAGGCCCCAGAGGACCCGGTCATTAACCCGGTTACCAGAGGAATGCCTGAGTCCTCCACTCCTCTCTTCCACGACCGACCCCATCAGGTCGGCAAGGTGGAGTCTCTGCTCCTCAATGAGGAGCTACGTCGTGTGCGTGTGTCTCCAGTAGAGACCAGGATCTGTGCATCGTTACACATCGATGTTAACTAGGTTATCTAACACCAGACGTACGCACGAACGTACGAACATGGTGGTTTCCTGCTGTTCTGGGATGTGTTTATCCCATCATAGCACTGGCATGGCTCTTCTCCACCACCTCATGTGTGTTTTAACTCACAAAGGACACATGTCACACATCACACGCAGGGGGGGCATGGTGGACCCAGCTGAGAGCGTGCTGTGGTCGGCGTTCACTCCTGGCTCCGTTTTGTTAGCGGTGGTTCGCAGCGCAGCTAAATGAGATTACTGCGCTCCCCTCGCCGCTCCCTCCTGGCGAGTCAGCCTGACACAAGCAATTTCCTGCTGGTATTGGAAAAGCTTTCCCAGCGCCGGGAACTCCTAACCAGCGGCTCTGAGCTCGGGGCCAGCCAGCTGCGCCCCCACGAAAACGCATCCTATTTATTTGTGTGTGGGGGAAACGTCGGGTATCAAAGCTGGAGGTGCTGGAGGGGATGGAGGTGGTGGAGGTGGTGGAGGTGTAGAGGTCGTGGAGGTTCTGGAGGTGCTGGAGGTGCTGGAGATGGTGCCGTAACGGTGCTAACGGCCCCCATGCCGTCAGCACCGGTATGGGGAGACTCAGGCTTCAGACCCAGGCTGAGAGTCTCTGTGGGGGTTGGTGGGGGGGGGGGGGCAATTGGCAAGCACTGACAATCACTAGGTTAACCCATTCCCTGTACAAAAGGAAAGCTAGGATAAGATGTTACTTGATGCTAAGTACTATTTTTAAGTGCAAGGATTCACAATACACAATAAGTATGTACATTAAGTGCCAGGACGTACAACACACAATAAGTGCGTACATTAAGTGCCAGAATGTAAAATGCATAATAAGTGCATACATTAAGTGCCAGGTAGGCTAGGTAGCTTGATGGATCACAGAAGTTGTTTTTGAATATTTGTGGAGAAGGAGGTCATTGTGACGAGGAGCTGGGGTATTTTTAACCTGTCTGTTATCAGGAGATTCAGGGGGAAGCTCCCCAGTTGGAGTCTGGTCTGAGACCAGACAGACACCGCCTCCTCATCGTCCAGACCCCCTCATATGACGCCACCTCTCCATATTCATGAGACGGTTCAATGGCTTCAGCTGACAGCCATTACAGATCTGCTGCTGGGGAGAATTAGCATACAGGTCTTCAGCAGCCAATCCACAAGGGGCGAGGGAAAGAAGGGTTAGGAGACAGACTGTGGCGATATACCGGGACAGACTCTGAGCCTCTACCTGAACAGACTCTGAGCCTCTAAGGAGGCGTCATAAGGAGCAGGTAGGGGTTAGACAGCACAGAGAAAGGTCATTAAGGAGCAGGTAGGGGTTAGACAGTCACAGAGAAAGGTCATTAAGGAGCAGGTAGGGGTTAGACAGTACAGAGACTGGTCATTTAGGAGCAGATAGGGTTTTAGGGGGCATCTTGCTCTAGGGTCTACAGGTAGACTGAGGACATCAGGCATCGAACCCAGTACCTCTGGGCTGGTACCCTGACCATCAAACCACATCCTGTGGCGCTGTAGGAGGCTGGCCTGTATTTACTCTGCTCTCCTGGAGACCTAGTTCTGGAACGACCCAGTTAGACTGACCCACTTTCCCCAGGTGTGGAAAAGAACGTTTCTATTAGTGTTCGGAGGGTGTACAGTATAAATAGATCTAATATATATACACACTTTATTTATAGTGCAGCGCTGAGGTCTGAAGTGAGTCGTAGGGTCGGATCTCAGAGCAGCCGTCAGGAGATGGTTCATAAGCGTTCTGACTGTTTACCTTTAGAGAGAGAGAGAGAGAGAGAGAGAGAGAGAGAGAGAGAGAGAGAGAGAGAGAGAGAGAGAGAGAGAGAGAGAGAGAGAGAGAGAGAGAGAGAGAGAGAGAGAGAGAGAGAGAGAGAGAGAGAGAGAGAGAGAGAGAGAGAGAGAGAGAGAGATTCTCATTTTGAACAGGCCTATTTAGAGTGATAGGAATGGAGAGGTTAGAGAGAGAGAGGTGGGGTTGGGGAGAGGAAGAGGGATGGGGGGGACAGAGAGAGAAATAGAGAAACAATAATTGGTAGGGGGAGAGGGAGAGAGGTGGGGAGAGAAGAGGAGAGAGCAGGGTAACGGGGAGAGCAGAGATATTGAACAGAGTGGAAAAGAGACAGGGATCTATATTACAGAGAGAGGAGAGAGGACAAAAGACTAAAGGAAAGGAGGGGGAGGGAGAGGGGGGAGAGAGGGGGACAGGCAGATGGAGAGGAGGGAGGGAGAGAGGGGGAGGGGAGGGGAGGTAGTGGAGTCTGCAGAGGAGGCAGCAGAGTACTGAGCTCTGACAGGTGGAGGAGGTTCATTACTCGGCTCTCCCTGTTCCTCTCTCCTGACTCCGTCCGGAACCAACCCCAGATTCCCCCTGATGGCCACCCCCCCCCCCCCCCCCACCGCGCCAGGGACTCCACGGCAGGATCCGGCGTGTAAAACACACCGGGACGCATCCCCCCTGTGATCCCCTGTCCCGCCGCCAGGCCGGGTGTCACGGGGATCAGAGACGCTCCATTTACGGAGGAATGTTCCGGAGGAGGGCTTCCGGTCCGGATTAGGTGGGGAGTGTGGGGGGGGGGGGGGGGGGGGGGGGGGGGGGGCGCTGGGCTGCAGGTGTGCTCCCGGGTCTCTAGTAATCCCGGGCTTTACCGCCGCTCTCCCCCTCTCAAAAGCCGAGGTCACTTGGAATTCTGTACTGCAGAGGGGGGGCTTGGGGTGGCGGGGGGGGGGGGGGGGGGTTCTTTGGGGGGGCGGGGCACGGCGTCCATTAAGCCTAGCTTCCTGTTTCTGTCAGCTGGTGAATGGGGCCCCTGAAAGACCCTCACCTCCGGGCCCCTGTTTGATCTCGCAGCGCAGGTGACACCGAGAGGGCCCTTGAAGTCTCTGGCCTCTCTTAAGGAGATGTACTGGACAAGACCCCCCCCCCCCCTCCCTCCCTCGTCCGCATCCCCGGGGCCCTTCAAACACTCGAATACCCCCCCCCCCCCCCACACTTTAATCAGCTTCCTGTGTGTTCCCCGCCGCATCCTGCCACCGGCTCCGCTGCTCCGGGAGAATACTTTGATCGACTGAAGCAGCGTGGCACGAATTAAACGTAATCCGCGATCTGAATGTTATCAGCTCGTTAACGACGTGAGCTTTCAGACTTTAATTTGCCTCTGATCGGTTTCTTGTGAACGAACAGAAGCCAATTAGAGGGGACACATTGAGCTGCTGTTGTTGTTGTTTCCCTGTAGAGGCAGCGAGGGACAGACCTCAGGACAACAGGCAGGAGGACGAGGGACACGTCTCGGAGTCACTCAGTCAGTGCATAGAGAATCACAGAACCTTGTCCGTATTAGCCTAATCACGTCCCTAATGCTGCTATTAGCATATGCTAATGAGCATGGTAATCCTGCTGGTCTGAAGAGGCGGGATTAAAGAGGCGGTCTCTTTGACAGTACCCGGTGTTTACGTTCTGCTCTGCTGGTCTCAAGCGACGCCCTGATCCCCTACGCCGCACGTAGCGCCTGCTAGCTTTCTAGCAAAGCTTTTTTGCTAGCTTTGCAGTTCTCTGGTTGGCTACCATAGTAGCTCTGTCTCTTTCTGCTAGCGCTGTTGCTCCATCCGCTGTGCAGTGCCGTCTGTTAACTAGCCCTGTAGCACTGTACTGGTTTGGTAGCTCTGTAGCGCATTCAATCTGCTAGCTCTGTAGCACTGTAGTTTCTAACTCTAGCACTTCAGCTGACAAAGAGACAGCGCTACATGGTAGTCTCTTCTGCTGTCTCTCTGCTAGCACCGCAGCGCTGTCTCTCAGCCCAGTAGCACTGTTTCTCTGCTAGCCCCATAGCACTGTGTCTCTACAAGCAATGTAGCGCTGTGTCTCTGCTTGCCCCATAGCGCTGTCTCTCTGATAGCCCCATAGCGCTGTGTCTCTGCTAGCCCCGTAGCGCTGTCCCTGTGCTAGCCCTGTAGGGCTGTCTCTCTGCTAGCTCTGTAGAACTCTGTCTCTCTGCTAGCCCTGTGGCGCTCTGTCTCTCTGCTAGCCCTGTAGCACTGTGTCTCTGCTAGCCCTGTAGCGCTGCATGTCTGCTAGCTCGTTCCTTTGTGTCAATCTATTCCCGCAGCTCCATTCCTGGGTCTTTGTTTGCTTTGGTGCAGTTACCGTGGAGACTGAGCTCTGGGCTCCCTATGGAGGCGTCGACATCGAAGATACGGGCATGTGTGTTTGGGTGTGTTTATTTTGGTATGTTGTACACGCACACATATGTGCAATGTGCATGCATGGACACATGCAGACCACACACACACGCGCCATACATGCGCACACGCACACAGCGGCACGCAGCAACACACTCAATTCAATTATCCACGCTTATAAAGCTCTGCTGGGATCACCGTAACCCTCTACCAAGGCACGCCTCTGGGGATACAGCCCAGTGCAGCATGTAGCATGTAGCAGGGAGCATGTAGCACCCTCACCACAACACACCTCTGGAGACACGGCCCAGCGGGGCATGTTGCATGTAGCAGGTAGCAGGTGGCAGATAGTAGGTAGCAGGCAGCATGCAGCAGGCAGCATGAAGAACTCTCACCACATCTCTTGAAGCACTGCCCTGCTCAGCAGGTAGCAAGTAGCAGGTAGCATGTAGCAGGAAGAAGGTAGCATGTAGCAGATAGCATGTAGCAGGTAGCATGTAGCAGGTAAAATCTAGCAGGTAGCATGTAGCAGATGAAAGGTAGCAGGAAGCATTTAGCATGTAGCATGTATGAGTTCCGAAGCGGATAAAGGAATAGGTGAGTATGAATGAATGTGTGTGAGGGGGTGAAGGGTACTAGTAGCTTGTAGTAGCAGTTCTGTAGCTCTTCTGTCCTCCTCTTCCTCATCTTCCTCCTCTCTGAACAGAGTCGACAGCAGCTTCAGATTCATACTCTCATCTGGGTGTGCTTAACACACAGGCACGCACACACACACACACACACACACACACACACACACACACACACACACACACACACACACACACACACACACACACACACACACACATCCCTGTGGGGGTGATATAATCACCTGACAGGTGAGCTCTGTGTTTCTGTTGTTTTCACTTCAAAAGGGATCAGAAATCTGAGGGAGTTTCATAACATTACCTCATACCCACCTCCAATTACCTCACACACACAGCACACACAACGCACACACAATTCATGCACACATGCACACATTCCCAGGCAGTGCACACACACACACACACACACACGCACGCATGCGCACACACACACACACACACACACACACACACACACACACACACACACACACACACACACACACACACACACACACACACACACACACACACACACAAATGCACTAAATAACTGTTCCCTCGTAGTGTGTTTTAGTTAGCATACTCTGAACTAGCTTGTTAATAGCAAACAGTTAGCTGTCCATTTTCTTTGCTCGTTTTTGAGGGAATTCCATGTAACCAGCTGATATCTGTTCAATACAAGGTTGTTTTTTTTTACTTCCTAACGTTATTATAACTTATAGTGTTGATGGTAACCGTGACGACCATGGAATGTTGGATGGCTGGTGGAATGAACTTCCAGCATTGTCGGTCGGCCATGTTTCCTGTCCCTCAGTGATGAGCTCATGCTGCCTCCAGCACCAGGCTGTCATCTCCTCCTCCAACTCAATGGCTGTGTTTCAGATCAGCCTGCATTTGAGAGCATGCGTGCATGAGACCTGAGAAGATCCCCTGGAACCAGTCAGAAAAATGTCAAGATCCCACTACGGCAAGTCAGACAGAGGTACCCTTCTCGTGATTTGAACAAAGAAGATGGCCCACCCAGTGGCGCTTGCTTTAAATAAGTAATCACAATGGAAGTCAACTTTTCTGCAGCCAAGGGATTTTTTTCGCCAACAGTAGTTTAATTGAAAACAGTCTAAAGCCCCTTTCCCTGAAAAAGATTTACACGATGACTGACGAAGTGAAAGTTCACAAAGTCGACTAATTTTAATAAGCATAGTTTGGGAGAGGGCATGTCTCTTTGAAAGGAGTTATGTCATTTCTCACGTGGGAAATTCCACGTGATAATTACAACCAACTAGGTTTTGATTAAGGGAGTGTCTTACGTCCGCTTTTATTTGAGACCATATGCACAGAAAAGCAAATGGAGGGAGTTACCCTGGAGCTCCCACGAGTTTTTAAAGCCACTCGACATGTTGCATAGGATAGTTATCACCAGCATTTCTGATGTTTTTATCCCAGAATGCATTATGTTATGCGAGGCAATGCTACGCATGCTAGTGTCTGAGTCAGGCCCCAGGGGGCGAGTCCAGTGAGGAGTGGGCGTGTGTCACGCAGTCCTGATGGACAGGGGGCAGGGACAGAGAGGGAGTGGGCGTGGCTCAGAGTCCTGATGGACGGCGGTGGAGGACATTGAGTCTGTCCTCAAGATCAGACTTCACAGACAGTGAGACGACTCACCACCAACACCACTGTGCTCTCGACAGACTCCCAGTACGCTCCCAGTACGACTGGTGGTGTCTGGGCGTCTTTCATTCTAATAAAGTCGGTCTTAATAAACGTCTTTCTGTGCTCTCTGGTTGTTCGCTTCTTCACCCACTTTCAAAATAAAAGCGGTCAGCTGTAGGCAATTTCGTGGTGGAATCGCGCTCTTATTCTGGGACACAAGCGGAGGCCTTGTTTCCTGTGGCGGTGTCACCTGAGAGCCGCCGCCCCTGACGCAGGGGGCGAGCTGTGATTATTCCCCATCTTTACCCGCCCCCGCCCCCGCCCCTTCCCCCTGGTCCTGAATGGGGGGGTTATCTAAATGCTAATGTCGCGGCGCAGCATCCTGCGCCAGCGGCTAGCAGTGAACAAAGCCCCCCCCCCCAAATCCGACGTCTTTGGGAGTGGGCTCTGGGCGGGTCGGGGGGTAAAGATTCTGGTTCCGGGGTGTAATGGAGATGCTGGAGGCGGGGCCTGGGGGCTGCTCTCCGGTCGCCGTGGTGACGCCTCTGTGTCCGTCTGATGAGAGGTACTCCCCCACCCCCCCCCCCGCCCCCCGGACCGCGTCCTGTTTCAGCCGGACCCCAGCAACTATGAATGACATCACCAGAGATAGAGAGAGTGTTTGTGTGTGTGTGTGTGTGCGCGTGTTCATTCATGTCTGTGGTGTGTCCGTGTGTGTGTGTGGTGTGATGCAAGGTCTGTGTAATGTGCAAAGGCTGGAAGGTGTGTGCGCACGTGTTTGCATGCGCGCTTCTGTGTGTGTGTGTGCGTGGGTGGGTAGGTGTGCGTGCGTGGATATGTGTGGGTGTGTTTATGTGTGTGTGTGTGTGTGTGTGTGTATGTGTGTGTGTGTGTGTGTGTGTGTTATGGTAACATAACATCACAGACTATCATTATTTTCAGTCCAACAAACAGCCCTCTCCAACAATAGAAAGCTGTGAAATGTGAAGACAGAAATCAAATCTGTTTTGGTTGCGAGCGTTGAATAATTCAGGGCTTCTTTCACACCGCTGCTGGGCTGTAATGTCTCCGCTTTGCCTCGCTCCTCTGAGCCAGACTCGGGGTAACGTGTGATGGCAGGACATACGTCGGAGAACAGATACCGTCTCATCCTTATGCATGGAAATCTGAACCTCATTCCATCCTTCACATCTCCTCTCCTGTTCTGGTCTCTCCTGGTCTCTGGTCTCTGTTCTCTCCTGGTCTCTAGTCTTTAAACTAACTCATATGTAAACTAACTCATATGTAAACTAACTCTTATGCAAACTAACTCATATCTTAATAACTCATATCTAAACTAACTCATATCTGTGGAAGTAAATCTATGCCATCGGATTTTGAAAATAAAAAGCCATTCAATTCTAAGCACTGAATATTTATGCATTGAAATAACGTATCTGAATTTTTTGCCTCTGAATTTAACTCAATCATATTCAGTTTTATTTTTCAATGTTAAAAAAATGTAAAATCAAATATTCAGTGTTAAAAAATTCAACGTCCCCAAATTCAACATGCCAAATTCAGCTTCAAAATTCAATGTCTGAAAATTCAGTGTTAACATCGGGGACCCAGGTAGAGCAATCGATCCTACTAGACCGCGGTCAAGCAAGGAGAGCGGGAATAAGAGTGTCACTCGATTCTTCTTTTTTGATACAAACGTTAATTTTAAACAGCATTTTATTCATAGCCTATAAAAGGAAATGCTCAAAGGTAAATCAACGTCATTAAACACTGACAAGCTTTTTATGGGGAGAGAAGCAACGGTGGTGGACCTTACTAAACACCCTATCCATTGTATCAGTCTGCAAAATGCTCATCAAATCAAATCAAATTTATTATTATGTATTGTTATTATGAAGAGGACAAGTTTGGGATGCATTTGTTATTCCTGCCTTAATTAGGTCAATATCACATTATTATATAATACACGAGAGAGAGAGAGAGAGAGAGAGAGAGAGAGAGAGAGAGAGAGAGAGAGAGAGAGAGAGAGAGGAGAGTCAGACGAGGACGAGAGTACGAGATGAGAGAGAGAGAGAGAGAGAGAGAGAGAGAGAGAGAGAGAGAGAGAGAGAGAGAGAGAGAGAGAGAGAGAGAGAGAGAGAGAGAGAGATTAGTCAGCCAGGACTTTATTACATTTCAGTGCACCCAGAGGTGTTCTGGTTCAGCCTGGAGAACCCAGTACTCTCTCCATCTCTCTCTCCCCCCATATTTTCCCTCCCTCCTTCTCTCTCCTCCCTCCTCTCTCCTTCTCTCCTAGTTCTTCTTCATCTTGCTCAAACCCTCCCTCTCCTTCTCTCCATACTTTTCAATCCCTTTCCATCTTTCTCTCGCTGTAAACATATTCAATTCAATTAAAAAAGCTTTATTTGGAGGTAACATAGACACTCTCACTGCCAAAGCATACCTGAGTGTATCTCTCCCTCTCCCTCTCTCCCCGTCCAGCCTTATCTCTCTCTCCCTCTCTCTCTTTCTCTCCATCTCTCCTCTCAGTTTCTCTTCATCCCTGGAAACACTTCCTTTTATAAATCCCAGGGAGTCTTTGTTCCACTCGAACACACATACACACAGGCATGTACACACACTCACACACACACACAAACAGACACACACACACACACACACACACACACACACACACACACACACACACACACACACACACACACACACACACACACACACACACACACACACACACACGCTCACACATAATCTGAGGAGTTCTTTGTGTTCAAGCGTTGGTTGGTCTGTTGACGTGATTTATGATCTTTATCATAACTAAAGATATTAAAATCCCCCCGGCCTCGTCCATCCATGCCTGGTGTGTCTGCTACTTTGAGCGCTGCCCAGCGATCCGAGACCCAGGCGACCTTTGACCTGCACCCATTTAATTAGAGCTTGTTAAGGTCAGAGTGAAAGAAACGTGGCTCCATAGCCTGGACACAGACACCTGATACAGGAGCCTCATATAGGGGCCCAAACAGGGGCCCAATACAGAGGATTCATAAAGGGGCCTCCTACAGGGGCCTCATACAGGGGCCCAATACACGGGCCTCATATAGGGGCCCAATACAGGGGCCTCCTACAGGGGCCTCAAATAGGGGCCCAATACAGGGGCCTCATACAGGGGCCCAATACAGAGGACTCATAGAGGGGCCCAATACAGGAGCCTCATAAAGGGGCCCCAACCGGGGCCTCATATAGGGGCCTCTTACAGTGGCGACATGCAGGGTCCTCATAGGGGTCCAATACGGCGGGCTCTTACAGGGGCCCAATACAGGGGCCTCTTACAGGGGATGAGGTAAGGAGATGTGAGGAGGGAGAGTGGGGAAGAGGAGGGGGAGGCAGAGGGGGAGGAGTAGGGTTGGGGAGGGGGAGGGAGGAGGTGCATCAAAGAGTCGTTCACATTCGTGTTGGCTTTAGTTTTGCTCTTCACTTCCTGTTTGCAGGAGGGAGCACTTCATTGGTGAGGTCAAACCGATGTTCAGAACATGTTCATGAGCCCCAGTGCATGATGGGAACGCCACCAGGTAACAAGATGGCTTCTGATTAACAGACTGTCGTACTGTGATAGATAATATTATGATCTGATGATGTGTTTGTGTTGTTTTAAATCGTGATGTCGTCACAGTGTCTGAGGTTCCCCCCTCCTCCGGGGGGAATAAGAATAATGTTTGTCTCTAATTAAGAAAAAAAAAAGAACAAAATAAATGAACCTCCCCTCCCCCTCCCCCTCCCCGTTCCATCTGGAAGGTCAACTCCATGTTTCCCTCCATTCAGCCTCCTGATTGATTGAACTTTTAATTAACTCGCCGTTTCAATTAAAACTGTCGGCGTGGCGACGGGCCTCACCCTGCCCTCTTCCTCTTCCTCTTCCTCTGCGGTGATGGACCAGCGGTCCGCTTGATGCTTCCCACCCCCACCCCCCCTCCCAAAGCCGGAGCAGGGGGAGACGGGGGAGACGGGGGAGATGGGGGGGATGAAATGAGAGTGTGGTTGTACGTGCCCATGATGTCACACATAAAAGCAATATCGGGACCATCGTTCTGAACGGCATGCTGGGATATTAAAACCAATAACAGGGGAGAAGCATCGTCTTACTGGTGTTTGAGGCCGGTAATCTGCTCTGCTTGCCTGAGAAATACATTAATCATGCATTCCATTTCCTGAAGACCAATATCCCATCATATAAATAGTTGATAGGTCGATGCATAGAAAGACAGGCTACATATATGTTAACGTACACCAAGTATAAACCACTTAATGTCGCCTGCCTACAAAATTCATTGAATCCAATTATTTATAGTTTTTCTACGTGGTAGTTGATTGATTTGTAGTTAAATATTTAGGTGTTTATTGTATTGATTTGTCAGTGGGATAGTAAATTAGATTGTTAGTTAGCTAGTTAGCCAATTAGTGAGTTAGTGAGTGAGTTAGTGCTAGTGTTGGGTGGATGCGAGCCGGTGAGTGTAAGTGGTTGAGTTCCCTGTTAGCAGTGAGTTGACTAGCCAGGTGGTTAGCGCCCTACACACAGACGAGGCCAGCGAGCTGCAGTCTGGTTCAGTCTGGTTCTGAGTCTGGTTCCGAGTCTGGTTGACTCAGAGCTTCCTTTACCAAAACACATTTCATACGGCGGTGGGTCCGTTGGAGCCGGCCCAGCCCCGAAGTCCGACCCAGTCACGCAGCAGAGACCGTCTGTATTGACTCTGGCCTGGACCCCGCCAGGGAGACAGAGGGGAGACGAGGGAGGGACCGGGGGAGAGAGATGAGGAGGGGGGGGGGGGGGGGGGGGGGAGAGAGACAGTCCCGAGGGTTGTGTGGTTGTGTGGTTGTGTGGTTGTGCGGTGGTGTGGTGGTGACGTTGCGCGGTTGTGCGTTTCCGCCGTTCCGCCGCTCTGCCGTTCTGCGCGGCCTCGTTAAGGAACCGCTTACCCAGAGTTGTGTCCTTCCCCGCTGCGCTCCTCCGATTGCCAGGCAGCGGCGGAGGAATCCACTCCTCCATTCAGCCTCACAAGTGGCGCTGGCATTTACACTGTGGAGCTGAACACAAAGCCACCGCAGGACCGAGACACACGGCTGGCAGGGCCAGGAGCCTGCGGCGGAGGGGACGTCACCAAACCACCTTAAGAGTTCATATCATGAGGTACTTTTGATGACTTCCTACGTTATGATATGAGTTCATAACATAGTTTGATGATGGAGCTGGAGTTATATTATAACGGCGTCGCCTTCTGCATGTGGCCCAGGAGGTAGAGCGGGTTGGCTGGTCACCGGAAAGTTGCTAGTTCCATCCCTGAGGTGTCCCTGAGCAAGACACCTCGCCCTGAAAGCTCCCGACGAGCTGGTTGTTGCCTTGTATGGTTGACACCGCCATCTGTGTATTAATGTGTGCATGAATGGGTGAATGTTAAGCAATAAGGGAAAGCGATTTAAGTGGCCAATGGTTTGAAAAGCGCTGTATAAATGTCCATTTACCATTCTGGGTCGGTGTGGATGGAATTCAGGGCTAAAGGGAAGGAGAGAGGAAGAGGATGATGAGGGAAGAGGTTATTTTCCTTTCAGCTCATCCTTACCAGAGAGAGAGAGAGAGAGAGACAGAGAGAGAGAGAGAGGGGGGAGAGGGATCGAGAGAGAGAGAGAGAGAGAGAGAGAGAGAGAGAGAGGAGAGAGAGAGAGGAGAGAGAGAGAGAGAGAGAGAGAGAGAGAGAGAGAGAGAGAGAGAGAGAGAGAGACAGAGAGACAGACAGACAGACAGACAGACAGACAGACAGACAGACAGACAGCACAGACAGACAGACAGACAGACAGACAGACAGGGGGGAGAGAGGAGAGAGGGGAGAGAGAGAGAGGAGGGGGGAGAGAGAGAGAGGAGGGGGGAGAGAGAGGGGGGAGAGAGCTTGAGAGAGAAAATAGAAGATAAATTTACCTTGTTTCTTGCTCCTAAAATATAAAGAAGAGAAAAGGAGGAGGATGGATGGAGGATTTAATAAGCGGGGGCGAGTTAAAGAGATTTAGAACAGGGAGAGAACGAGATTTGTGAAAGAATATCAAAGAGGTGGAGAGAGAGAGAGAGAGAGAGAGAGAGAGAGAGAGAGAGAGGAGAGAGAGAGAGAGAGAGAGAGAGAGAGAGGAGAGAATATCAGAGAGGTGGAGAGAGAGAGAGAGAGAGAGAGAGAGAGAGAGAGAGAGAGGAGAGATAAGAAGGTCTAAGTAGCGTTGGGGGCCCGCCGGTGAGGGCTGGTTGTAAATACCGGCCACACAAAGGAACAGGTGTGGGGGGGGGTCAGGTTACCGGCTGACATTCAGCTCACAAAGAGCTCCTGTCTGCCGAGGCGTGTTGTTTTAAATAAAGATACACAGAACAGGATTAGCACCGACCGCACAAAGGAACAGGTGTGGGGGGGGGTCAGGTTACCGGCTGACATTCAGCTCACAAAGAGCTCCTGTCTGCCGAGGCGTGTTGTTTTAAATAAAGATACACAGAACAGATTAGCACCACGACCAGCGCATTATGGAGACAGAGACGGAGAGGACATCAGAGCAGGGCTGAGAATGGCTGGTTTTGAAACAATCTTTTTAGATTTAAACGGTAAATGGACTGCATTTATACAGCTCTCTTCAAACCAGTGGCCACTTAAAGCGCTTTACAACACTGCCTAATATTCGCTCCTTCACACACACATTCACACACCGACGGCGGTGTGAGCCAGGCAGGGCGACAGACAGCTCGTCGGGAGTAGTTAGTGTGAGGTGTCTCGCTCAGGGACACCTCGACGCTCAGGGACACCTCGGATTGTACTATAGCAACCTTCTGGTTACCAGCCGACCCATGCTACCTCCTGAGCCACATGCTGCCCATTTCAAGCCAGGAGCAGCTCCGAGGTTTCCCACTCAGTGTGAACCGAGCCGTGTGTTCATGTCAGTGTTCTCCCTTTACCATGAACCCCAGGAACACACAGAGGAGCACAACGCCGGGACTCTGTCTGCACTACTGTAGCCTCCGGGGCCAGGCACACTGAGACCACACAGCAGACAAAAAGACCTCTCTGTTCCTCACTGACACACCCGTACTCACATGACAACCTTCATTAGACAGGAGAGAGGCAGGGGGAGAGAGAGGGAGAGAGAGAGGGGCAGAGAGAAAGTGAGAGTGAGAGGGGAAGGAGAGGGAGAGAGAGAGAGAGAGAGAGAGAGAGAGAGAGAGAGAGAGAGAGAGAGAGAGAGAGAGAGAGAGAGAGAGAGAGAGAGAGAGAGAGAGAGAGGGAGAGAGAGAGAGAGAGAGAGAGAGGGGAAGAGAGAGGGAGAGAGAGAGAGAGGCGGCCGGAGAGAGGGAGAGAGAGAGAGAGAGAGAGAGGGGAGAGAGAGAGAGAGAGAGAGAGCAGACGGAGAGAGGGGAGAGAGAGAGAGAGAGAGAGAGAGAGAGAGAGAGAGAGAGAGAGAGAGAGAGAGAACCAGTAAGCATACACATACATACACATCACTGTTGGTAACCAGTGCTGGCCAATGAGTTCGTCCAATTCCTCTTCTTCTATTTTTCTCTCGGGATGGATTGAGGCGGGAAGCGGGGAGGTCGAGAGGTAGAACACCTCCGGGGGTTACCGTGGTTACCACCTGATGCCCCCCCCCTTCAGAGGCTGTTGTTGATGTTTACACAAGAGGAGGTCTCTGAGTCTCTGTGGAAAACACTCTGCTTTGTACTGTATTCAAACACATGTGCCTCTACTATATAAGATCAATTATCTCATCATTGATCTCCTATATACTGTCTATGTTTTACTCTGTTATAGACCATTTACCATCCATCCTTCTTTTATTATCCTATTATCTACTATTTAACATATATAAACTACTTCCTACGCTCTAGTTTAGACCCTCTACCTCTATCATCTACTCTCCACTCTCTACTCCAGCCTTCCTTCTACATGAATGATTACAAGTTATGTGTATGAGTAAAGACTTTTCCATTATTTGTTTTACTCTTCAGCTGAACATTGACTGACCCTTCCAATCCAACCTGCCTCACAGAGACATCCCACAATGCAGTAGGAGCCCAGGAAGAACTCCAACACAACTCGGTGCTTGCAAGAGAGTTCACTGGGTTTGAAACATAACACCCCCCTCATCCTCTCTCTCTCTCTCTCTCTCTGCCTCCTCCTCCCCCCCTCTCTCTCTCTCTCTCTCTCTCTCTCTCTCTCTCTCTCTCTCTCTCTCTCTCTCTCTCTCTCTCTCTCTCTCTCTCTCTCTCTCTCTCTCTCTCTCTCTCTCTCTCTCTC
>OLKM01000041.1:606951-614451 GCA_900291075.1 Melanogrammus aeglefinus
TAGAGCGTCGCGTGTTTATCAGGGACTTATTCGTGCAGGTCTCCCCGCTGTCAGTTCCATCCACACGGATCACCATGTCCGGTGTTCCGCCGTTCATACCAAACCAGTTGTTAGAGAATGAGCTCCGTAGGTTCAGCAAGTTTGCTGGTGGATGTAAAACAGTGAATTTGGGATGTAAGGATCCCAAACTGAAGCACGTACAGTCTCTGAGGCGGCAGGTGTTCATGTTCCTGGACTCGCCGACACAAACACTCGATGTGTTGTTCAGAGTGAAGTACGGTGATGGGTTTTATATGGTGTACGCCAGCTCAGGACAGTTCAAATGTTTTGAGTGTGGAGATGTGGGACATAAACGCTTTGCGTGTCCACATAGACAGCAGGGGGCGGCTCGCTTCGCTGATGCAGCTCCAGTGGGTCCGCGGCTGGTAGGTCCGGTGCTGAGTCCGCGGCCGTGTCTGCGGCTGGCGAGTCCGCGGCCGGGTCGAAAAGAAACGCTTTCGCCTCAAAAAGCATATTCCAATTCTGAGAAGGTCGAAAAGAAACGCTTTCGCCTCAAAAAGCATATTCCAATTCTGAGAAAAGCAAAAAAAGGTAAAACTGCTAAAAAGACTAAGAAGTAACATGATCATGTACCACACAGTGTTTTTCCTCTTTTTATTGTTCCTTGCTTTGTTCATCTTATCTGTTTCTCTTCTCTGACCTCTCTATGCGGAGCCTCAAAATAGGGTCTTTGAACATTGATGGTGGGAGAGACAGACACAAAAGGGCATTATTCTCTGAAGTTGCCACTCAAAAAAGGGTTGATTTGCTGTTTTTGCAAGAGACGCATACTAATCCAGCAGACGAGATAGATTGGGGTTTGTGGAGGGAGGGTTCGTGTACCCTTGGTCATGGCACCAACCTTAGTGCAGGGGTAGCTGTTCTGTTTAGAAAAGATGCCAATGTAAAGGTATTATCTTCTATACTGAAATGGTGAAGGGCAGGCTGTTGATTGTCAGGCAGAAATAGAGGGCTCTGTGTTCTGCTTTATTAACATATATGCACCACATTTTGGAACAGAAAGAGTGGGGTTTTTCACCCTGCTAAAAAATGAGGAAATTACCAGCATGATCTTTTCATCTTTAGCGGGGATTTTAACTGCACTCTAGACTTTACTGTAGACAGGACAAGTGAAGAACCCCACCCGCAGTCATCTCAGAGCCTTAACAGTATCATCACACACCTGGATCTGATGGGCACATGGAGGGTCAAACATCCGCAATCCAGACAATACACATGGGTGAGGGTCAGCAATAACAGGGTGAGTGCAGCTAGACTAGATAGGATTTACATTTCCAAAAGTCTCAGCTCCAGATTAGTCCACAGTCACATAAATCCAGTTGGCTTTACTGACCATATGTCAGCATAGACTTCATCATTCCCCCAGGTGAAAAGTCCAACTGGTCTTTTAATAATAGTCTTCTGCAGGACCGTACTTTCTGCAAAGTCTTTGAGCGTTTTTGGCAGCAGTGTAAATCTAGGAAAGCAGATTTTGTTTCTTTGCAGCTGTGGTGGGAAGTTGGTAAGGCCCAAATTCGGGTTTTTTGCCAGCAGTATACCTCCCATTCGACTGCTAAAATAAAGCCAGCAGTTCAGGAGCTTGAGGCCAATATTAGTAACATCGAAGAGGGGTCACATAGTTATTTGGATCCCACCACGGGTCAGCTGCTGCAGGAGAAGCGATTGGAGTTGAGCTCCCTCCCGCAGGAGACGGTGAAGCTCTCTGTCAGGTCTTCCTTCCTCCAGCTAAAGGACATGGATGCCTCGAGCTCTTTCTTTTTTAATCTGGAGAGATCTGTGGCACAGAGGAAGCAGATGACCTGCCTAAAGCTTCCTGGAGGCAGAGTGACCACCAGTCCAGGTGAGATGAGGACCAATGCAATGGACTTCTACGCTGACCTTTGGGGCAGAACAGTGCAGCATGCCGCATGGAGTGCCGCAAGCAGCTCCTGGAGGGGCTTCCTCAGCTCATCCCAGGAGAGAAAGCTGCTCTGGACTCTGAGCTGACTCTGGATGAGTTGACAGTCGCTGTCAATTAGATGGCATCAGGACGGGCACCAGGGATTGATGGTCCACTGACCTTTACAAGCGGTTCTGGAATACCCTTGAACATGATTTACATGGGGTTTTATTGGAGTGTTTCAGAACAGGATCGCTTCCTGTCTCGTGTCAGCGAGCTTTCCCTGCTTCCCAAGAAAGGAGACCTGGCCTTACTGAAGAACTGGAGGCCGGTTGCTCTCCTTAGCACATACTATAATGTGCTTTCCAGAGCCCAATCCAACAGACTTAAGGGCATCCTGGGAATACTTGTACATACAGACCAAAGTTATTGTGTACCTGACAGAAAAATTATGGACAACATTTTTCTTATTCGAGATATTATTGATGTGTGTAGATCCCATAATGTAGATTTTGGTATTGTTTCGTTGGACCGAAGGAAGGCTTTTGATAGGGTTGACCACTCTTATTTGTTTTCTGTACTTAGGGATTTTGGTATTGGTGACGGTTTTCTGGCCTGGATTAGTTTATTGTATAGTGGTGCTCAATGTATGGTAAGGGTGGGGGCAGGGCTGAGTCAGCCGATCCCTGTACAGCGAGGGATAAGACAGGGTTATCCTCTCTCCGGTCAACTATATAGCCTAGCTATTGAGCCCTTGCTGTGCATGTTGAGAGGTCGGCTCAGTGGTCTCTCACTGCCTGAGTCGTATAAACTTGATTGTCCACCTACTGTTTCTGCGTATGCAGACGATGTTAATATTTTTGTCTTCAGCAAGGGGGATGTTCAATGTTTGCAGGATACCCTGTCCCTGTACGAAAAGGCCTCATCTGCTCGGGTGAACTTGGCAAAGAGTGAAGCCTTATTGGTGGGGCAGTGGAAGGTTCAGGCAGTGCCCAGTCTGCCAGGAGGTCTTGAGTGGGGGAAGGAAGGCCTGAGAGTGTTGGGAGTATTTTTGGGCACTGAGGGTTTTCAAAACAAGAACTCAGAGGGTGTTAAGGAGAAAGTGTGCGCTCGGTTGTCTAAATGGAAATGGTTGCTACCCCATTTGTCGTATAGGGGAAGAGTTCTGGTGGTCAATAACCTGGTCGCCTCGACTCTTGGCATAGGCTTATTGCTCTGACGCCACCGAGTGGCCTGATGGAGGACGTTCAGCGAGTCATCCTGGACTTTTTCTGGTCTGGGCGGCACTGGGTCCGGGCAGCAGCCCTCTACCTGCCTGTGGCTGAAGGAGGGCAGGAACTGATGAACATCCAGGCAAAAATTGCCTCTTTTAGATTCCAGACTGCACAAAGACTGCTGTACAATTGCGGCCCCAGCTGGTTTGACACAGCTCGACTGCTGCTAATGAGAGCTGGGCGATTGGGCTATGATAAACAGCTTTTCCTGTTACAGCTTGAGGATGTGGACTTAAAGTGATGGTTCGGCGTAAAATTCACCTAGGGTCATTTCCACCATGACATCCAGCCAAATACCATGTTAGAAGCATTTTTAGCGATGGTCAACACTGGTCAAGATCGGGCTAAGACCGGGCTATCAGCCGAATGGCTTAGTGCTGCGCGAACGGAACAGTGTGTTTATCTCGTAAATGATTAAATTACCCCACTAATAATGTCTGGAATGTTACCAAACTTCTGCAGTAGTACACATAGGGTCTGTACTCACAAAACGAGGCATTGGAAAGTTTGTAAGTACACCAGGAGTATATATTAAAAAGAACACTTGCCTGATAGCTTCAACTTTCTGCTGCTAAAAGCTGCCGCTGCGTCGACGTAACGTCCGTGTTTCAGGAAAAGTTAGTAAACGTGTCAAAGTAAAACTCACAAGTGTAATGAAAAAGCTAGTGAATTCAACAGTCCATAGAAATGTATTGACAACTGAAATAATTGAATACTTGATACATTTATAAAAGTCAATACATTTCTATGGAGTGTTGAATTCACTAGCTTTTTCATTACACTTGTGAGTTTTACTTTGACACGTTTACTAACTTTTCCTGAAACACGGACGTTACGTCGACGCAGCGGCAGCTTTTAGCAGCAGAAAGTTGAAGCTATCAGGCAAGTGTTCTTTTTAATATATACTCCTGGTGTACTTACAAACTTTCCAATGCCTCGTTTTGTGAGTACAGACCCTATGTGTACTACTGCAGAAGTTTGGTAACATTCCAGACATTATTAGTGGGGTAATTTAATCATTTACGAGATAAACACAGTTTCGTTCGCGCAGCACTAAGCCATTCGGCTGATTGCCCGGTCTTAGCCCGATCTTGACCAGTGTTGACCATCGCTAAAAATGCTTCTAACAGGGTATTTGGCTGGATGTCATGGTGGAAATGACCCTAGGTGAATTTTACACCGAACCATCACTTTAACTGGACTGACACCTTTCTACAGCTCAGTATTGCAGGTGTGGCCGATTTTTAAGGTTGCACGTGCCACAAATGAGATTCCGGGCATGTGGTTGTTTGAGGAACCTTTGTTTTATAATAACCTGATAAAGACTCAAACACTGCAGTCTGTCAGCCTGCGAGCCTATCTTAGAGAGGCTGGCTGCATCAAACTGAGCCATCTGATGAAGATGACGGCAACATCTGTGGACGCCTTGAGAGAGAGAAGCAACATCACCTCCATCAAGTTGATCAACAGAGTGGTTGAGGAAGTCTGTGCTGCCCTGCAACAACCTCTGAGAGAATTTGCACAAAACCGCACTCTGTGTGACCAGTGGAGCAAAGAGGGAGAGTACAGTTTCCCCGCTCTGTCTATCACCCCAGTTGTGGGGGAGTGGCAGGAGGGAGGAGGTCAGCTGCTGTCTCTCACAACCCCACACCTGGAGATTTTTCAGGCTGCAGGGAAGAAGGATTTGTACCAAATCTGCTCTGAGGTTCTGAACCTGCGCTCTTTGGCAGGCATGCAGGAGTCGAGGTGGACTGAGTTTTTTGGTCCAGACATTTCCCCGAAAGGCAGCTAGCAGTCTCTGTACAAGCTGCCCGTTGAAAAACAGACAGCAGACCTCCAGTGGAGGATTGGAGCAATGGCTACAAACAGATACAGAGCGTACCTGGATCCAGAGCAGGGGGAGGAGTGTATTTGCTGCTCTCAGATTGACCCTGGTGCATTTATTCGTTCAGTGTCCTCGTCTGACAGTGCCATTTGAGAAAAAAAAGGTGGTTTCAGGGTCTAAGGGAAAATTTTCTTTTGATATGGTTATTTTTGGCCCAAAGTACTGTGCTCAGAAGAAGAGTGTACACACATTGGTGACTTTTTATCTGGTTCTGCTAAGTTGGCCATCTGGCTAACACGCAGAAACCGGGCTCAGAATGTCGGTAGTGTGGAGCCGGTGCTGGTTCTGAAGGAACTGCTGAAGGCCTGACTCAGGGTGGAACATGCTTATTATGCAAACATGGACAATACATGCAATACATGCAAATTATGGACAATATGCAGGGCTTTAGTCACATATGGGCTGTTGGAAGGGTTTTATGCTCTGTGGGGGTGGGGGGTGGGGGGGGGGACGGGGAGTGCTGAATGTAAGCTTCTGATTAGAGAAACACGTTCTCTGGTGGACAGGTTTGTTGTATTTTAGGGATGTTTCTGGTTTGTTTTTTGTTTTTTTGCTCTTAAGTGATGATGTGATAGTGATCCTGTGATAGTGATTCCCCTTGCAGTGGTGCAATACAACCCAGTCTCACGGAAATATGTGACACTGTCACGTCACGTCATTTAATCTATTCATTTGTGATCTGGGACATTTTTTTGTGCGAAGAGCACAAATTTCAATCTCATTCTAAAAAGAAGAGATGAAGCAGCTACCTTTTTTCCGTCGTGGTTTGCTTACAGAGCAGCGCACCTGCATTAAATATATCCATGAATTGTCACAATTTCTCAGAATCAAAGGTGAAAGCAGAAACGGGTGGCCAAAAGCTGTCATATTGTAAGAAATTTGTGCTTTTTGGCACGAAAAAAATTGAAATTACGTGTCCCAGCTCACGAATGAATAGATTAAATGACGTGACAGTGTCACGTATTTCCGTGAGACCTCTCCTCTCCTCTCCTCTCCTCTCCTCTCCTCTCCTCTCCCCTCAGCCACCAAAGGATGGAGGGTTGGGTGGCTACACAAACAGAGTAAACACTAAATAATCACTGCTGACAACAAACACTCTCCTCTGAAACATCCCAGCGTGGAAGAGTCTTTCAGCTCCCGCCTCTGAAAGGAGCATTGATTGACATTTAAATGAATCTGATTCCCCGCTCTGCATGCACGAGTCGGAGTGAACAAAGCTTTTTATAAACTGCTCGCCTTAAAGCGCAAATTGAAAGCAGCGTTGCATTGTGGGATCGCTCTGAAAGGCTCCCCATCTGCTGCTGGACAGAAATGTCAACCCTGGTTATTAATAAAGCAGAACTTCCCATCGCTGTAGCGGAGCTTCTGCCTTTTCAGCGGCCGACTGTTGTACTTCCACACGTCGCCACCTTAGGGTCAAATCTGCATACTATGAATATTCAAATGAGCGTTGATCAGCAATCGGCTGGTGGATCGTTAGCTGATGGCGTGCACAGCGGTGCACGTGTTGGCCTTGGAGCCAAACCGGGTTCATTAACGACCCCAGAAACACTGCAGTTAGAATAAAGTTTGTGTTTGTGTGTGTGTGTGTGTGTGTGTGTGTGTGTGTGTGTGTGTGTGTGTGTGTGTGTGTGTGTGTGTGTGTGTGTGTGTGTGTGTGTGTCTTTCTGGAGGAAAATAGCCACACACACACACACACACACACACACACACACACACACACACACACACACACACACACACACACACACACACACACACACACACACACACACACACACACACAGGACCCTTTGAGGAAGTGGTTTCTAACATGTTTTCCAGTTCATTACCTCCTCTCTCCCCTGCTGTGAGTGAGGCTGTCAGCAACACAACAGCCAATAGGATGCCTGCCTTTAGATTCCTACACTCCCCCAGCCCATCCCCCTTCATTTCTCTCTCTCTCTCTCTCTCTCTCTCTCTCTCTCTCTCTCTCCTCTCCTTCTCTCTCTCCTCTCTCTCTCCTCTTCTCTCTCTCTCTCTCTCTCTCTCTCTCTCTCTCTCTCTCTCTCTCTCTCTCTCTCTCTCTCTCTCTCTCTCTCTCCAGTCACCACTCAAACAAAGTATTGATTCCAAACAACAAATCAATAAATGCATCGTATTATCCAGCAGTATTATATCCACATTTAAGTGGTATTGACCATTTGATCTACACACAAACACATAGACATACCACATACAAATATACACTGATAAACATCAATACACAAATGAAATGCTCATGAATACAGATACACAATAAAGAAGCACAATAAAGATACTAAATAAAGAAGCACAATAAAGACACCACTAGTACTCTTTATATATATAACCATATATATATATATAACCATAGATATAGATATCTATACACACACACAGAC
>OLKM01000041.1:616951-621160 GCA_900291075.1 Melanogrammus aeglefinus
ACACACACACACACACACACACACACACACACACACACACACACACACACACACACACACACACACACACACACACACACACACACACACACAGGGCCCCATCTCTTTCTATTTTGAGCCAAAAACACATCACATCACATTGACATCCTTTAAGTGTCATTAAACATCACATTGAGGTCCTCTAATTTACATTAAACATCACATTTAGGTCCTCAGTGTTGTCAATGTCAAACATTTTGTAAAGAGGAAATGTCGGTTGTTAAACTTGTGGACATTTGAATTACACACATAATTCATATTTAATGTGAGATTATTGACTTGAAATCTACAATTCAGAGAGAATCTGTCAAGAGTTCTAACTACATCCACACATAAACACACATACTTTATACACACACACACACACACACACGTGCACCACACACACAAACACACACACACACACACACACACGTGCACGCACACACACAAACACACACACACACACACTAGCCTCTTCAGACTAACCACAGACCAACTTGGAATGGCTGGCAGGTTGTTCAGACGGATGTGTGTGTGTGTGTGTGTGTGTGTGTGTGTGTGTGTGTGTGTGTGTGTGTGTGTGTGTGTGTGTGTGTGTGTGTGTGTGTGTGTGTGTGTGTGTGTGTGTGTGTGTGTAGTGTGTGTGTGTGTGTGTGTGTAGGGCGGGAAGCTGGGTCTTTTAGGGCGTGATTTATAATTGAGAGGTGTTTACATACACACACAGAGAGTACTTCATGACCAGGGGGAGGGAGGGGGGAGGGAGGGAGACATCTAGGGGGGAGGAAGCCCTCAAACCCTTTTAAATTTGAATTTTCCGGTGGTCAGGGAGGTAGGGGGTGAGGAGGAGGTTGGGGGTGAGGTGGGGTGAGGTTCAGGTGGAGGGGTGTTGGGTGGAGGTGAGGGGCTGGGGGGAGACGGGTGGTGTTTACGTCAGCTGACGTCGCAGTGTGGACTCCAGCCTCACTATTGAACAAGGAGCAGGAGGGAATCAGCGCGTGCTGACGTCGCACCCAGCAGCGCCCCCGGCGGTCAACACGCGCCAACACACGCAGACTTACGCCGACACGTTTCATGGTAAACAACTGGTATCTCTAATGAGGCTATGGCGAATTATCAGCCATGTTCCTCACACATATCCGCAATATTTTAATAACCACATACTGTGGTGTTGTAACTGTTTCTCTGATTATTTATTAAAATCCTTGATTTATTGCGGTCTGCCTTATAATAGAACCTGCATCAGATCAAGTCCCCTCCAAAGTCTCTCCCAAAAAGTCCGATAGGCCTACCAAATATGATATACAGACTTTTTAACGACTACTCTTCGACTCTCGATTCATTTTGGCGTACCGCTAGACCTCTGGCTCCCTCGTGTGGTATGTTCGACTGTTGCATTCACTATTTTGTAAAGAATATGAATCAATGAAATATATATTTCCTCTTTTTGTATCTTATGGTCAGAATCTATGGTACATTGAAGAGCAGAATGAATAACCGATTGTTGTCAGGCTTTTTTTTTCCTCTGTTAAAATCCTTTAAAAGTCAAAAAGAGTCAAAAAGAAACATGGACGTAGCTGTATATTATTTTATGAACCAATTCTAATAAACATTTCACCAAATAAACAGAATTTGTAAGTAAACACAGAACACAGAATGCGACATGTTGACAACATGTTAACCGTAGTTGGTAAGTGAGGTAATCCAAAACACCAGATGATATCACAGGATGACATCACATGATAACATCACTTGATGACGTCACAAGACGACATCCCACAACAACATCACCCGACGGCATCCCCCGACGGCATCACCCGACGGCATCACACGATGAAATCAGGCTTATGGTCTCCTCCTGGTATTGGACCTCCACAATCCCCCCGCGGCTGGTCCTGACGGAGGAGGAGTAGGTCTGGGGTCGCGACCCCACGTGGTCCAGGACCTCTTGCCGGACGACGGGGTCACGACCCCGGAACACCATCAGGACCAGGCACCCCCCGGGGTGGAGCAGACCCCCCCCCTCTAGGGCCCGCAGGTCAGGGAGGTAGTGCTGGGGGTGGTGGTCCATCAGGACCAGGTCCAGACCCCCTTCCACCTCCTGGTCGCCATGGAGACGCCGCCTCAGCCCCGCGATGGCCTCGGCTGAGCTGCAGGTTAGCACCTCGAACTGGAGAGGAGATACAGAAGGCCGACTGTTAGAACACTTCACATGTCATACGCAGCACATCTACTGCTATTACACTCAAAGTGTTATAACACATAACATGTTGTTACACAGTACGACTACTGTTATTATAACACATGTAATAACACTTAACATGTTATTATCCTGAACATGTTATTATACTTAACCTTTTATTGTTATTAAACCTTGATGTTATAACACAATACATCTATAGTTATCTATTGATGTCATCACATGTTATATATCCTTTTATATAACTGTAGATTATATTACAACTTTCTAGTATTTTCAAAAATATTTTTAAATTGATGGCTTCTTTAAACATCAGCCTACACACGCACACGCACACGCACACGCACACAAACACACGTATCTGGGTTTGCTCCTCCCACCTGGTGGTGTTTGAACCCGGCCACCAGCACCAGCTCCTCCCCCAGCTCGGCGCTGAGGGGGTCCGCCTCCACCGCCAGCAGCCGCCCACCAGGGGGCAGCAGCCTTAGGATCCGCACCGCGCTGTAGCCACAGCCCAGGCCTAGCTCCAGCACGTGCCGCGGGGCCGCGCGCAACACCACCTCGTCCAGCTCCACCCCTACAGGACAGAAGGGGAAACGCGTCAAGTCGGAAAGCATGGACGCTTACGCTAAACTAGCAGAATGCGAATGTATTGTAATAATTATAGATTATAAATGTAAATTATCTAGTTCCGAAAAAAGAAATGTCCAAGGTTCAGGAATCAGTATCGGGAAGAAAAAAATGGAATCTGAACATCTCTAACGTTCATCCATTCCTTAATAACTACGCAACTTACCCTTGATAAGATGTTATTACACACAGTACATCTACTGTTATAATACCACATGTTATTACACACCAGTACATCTACTGTTATAACGCCACATGTTATAACACCTTATAACATGTTATTACACAGTACATCTACTATTATAATACCACATGTTATTACACCTAATACAATGTTATAACACTTAATAACATGTTATAACACAGTACATCTACTGTTATTTACTGTTATCACCACATGCTGTTACACGTTATAACATGTTCTAACAGTTAATAATGTGTTATTAAATCAAATATTATGACATTTTATAACATGTTATAACAGATTACAACCAGGCCGACCTCTGACCCTCCCCAGGTCCAGGGTGTGGTGTGTATCGGCGTAGAGGTCAAAGTTCTCCAGGACGCTGTCCGCCTGGCCATGGGTGCACTGAGAGAACACAAAGGCGTGGGTCCTCCTGGGGCACGCCGGCCCCCGTGCCCACTGCAGCACCCGGTTCAGAGCCCCCCGCCCCGCGGCCAGGACCCCCCGCTGACGAGCCAGCAGGGCCAGCAGGCCCAACAGGGGGACGGAGAGCGGGAGCAGCCACATCTGGAGAGAGAGAGGAGGTCCGTGAGGTCAATCAGAGTGGAACACCCCCCCCAGAACCTGATTGGCCGCCCCGGTTGCCGCCCAATTTAAACTGGCAGTTGATAGGACTTTGAACATTTCAATCAAAACGAACTGTTTTCACAAGGTAACGCATGAAACGACCGAATCAAGACCTGTGTGCCTTTGGAGGTAATACACACATAGAGGAAACACAAATACTTATACAACGTTGTGTTAATATAGACGTAATACACACATAGGCTACTTATGCAACGTTGTGTTAATGTAATACACGCAACGTTGTGTTAATATAGATGTAATACACACATACTTATGTAGATGTAATAAACACATAGGCTACTTAGGCTATACAACGTTGTGTTAATATAGAGGAAATACACAAATACTTATACAGCGTTGTGTTAATATAGAAGAAATACACACGCACACTTAAGCCCAGTTCAGACCAAAGATTCACCTTGCAACGCCTTGCAACGAGACGGTTTTAGAACGTCGCAGGGGCGGTGTGAACGGGTCGTTGCAAGGAGTCGCAAGGAGTCGCCAGAGATTGAACATGTCAAATCGCAAGGTCCAGTTTTAGAACGCGCGA
>OLKM01000041.1:631018-678518 GCA_900291075.1 Melanogrammus aeglefinus
AGACCTGGGCCAGGGCCCTCCATTGATGGGGTCCAGAAGCCTGAAACCTCTACCCCCAGAGCTCCAGGATCCTGAGACCTCTATCCCCAGAGGTCCAGGATCCTGAGACCTCTACCCCCAGAGGTCCGGGGTCCAGGATCCTGAGATCTCGACCCCAGAGCTCCAGGATCCTGAGACATCCACCACGTCCTGGGGAACGGAGAGCATGGAGGACGTCATTTACAATTGGTTGTGGATTTCGGAACATATGAATCCCGATTTACCCATCTGGGAATAACAAAGTTCTATCTTATCTTAGTTATAATGATAACTCTATGTGTACATTTCTTACTTTTTTTTCATCCAACAAATGTTAGTCTTATCTTGGCTTGTCCTCGATCATTTTATCTTCTCTTATCTTGGCTCGTCGTAGATCCATTATCTTATCTTAACTTATGTTACCTTGTCCACGTCATTTGATCTTACCTCAGCTAGTCGTGCAGTGAAGTGTTTTTTCCAGCCTCAGTGTCTGACTGAACCCTGACAGCTGTCTTCATCTTTATCCAGTTTATGGAGGTCCTGATGCAATCCATATTCCTGGTTCTGAAGTCAACCTTTCCAATACGATGAAGTCATCCGAGGACCATCTGTCTGTGAGCAGCCCAGGGCCAGTCCGGCCTCGTAAACCAGTTTACAGTTTAGTTTTGCTGGGTTGGTCCATTGATTTATAAGGTCGTTTTTCAGTACTTCCAGTCCCTGACCGAGAACAGGCCTGTAGTTCTTCTAACCCGTCCATGGCTCTAGCTGATGGTCCTGAAGCTGGGGCCCGGGCGTCTGTACCAACGCGGGCCCCTAGTCCAGGAGGAGTGGGGTCAGGGCAGGGACCCATCGGGTCTGGGGTCTGACTTCCACCCACTTCACGGAAAGGAGAGGATGTCTGGACTCCTAACCCCTTCAGGTGGAACGCGGCCCTCTGAAACTTCCTGGGTTCAATCCTCAAAAGTCCAGCCTACCTGTAGGCATTGTTGAGCCAGATGTCCTCCTAACCTCTACCTTAGAAGGACATCATGTATGTTGTACACACTGTCACTTAAAAATAGTACTTAGCATTGTTTAGCATCTTATCCTAGCTATTTGTGTTGTATACGGGGAATGGGTTAACCTACTTATTGTGAGTGCCTGACACTTGGTTCTATGAACATCCTTACTGTACCGTCGGCGATATATTGTTGTTTCTCTTTCTTCGGACAAATGGACTTATTGCAAGTCGCTTTGAATAAAAGAGTCCTGTGAATGCTCTAATGGTTAATGGACCTTCTCCTGAATAACTATCTGAGGTAGTGCAGAGCCTAGCAGGGAAACCTATTGATCCATCGGGTTTGATTCGCCATAGCTTCACTCCTCCCTGGAACCCGCCTCGCTGTAATCAATACCTTAATTGGTTGGAATGCTGTGCCCACCCACTCAGACCTGTCAATCGCTAAAACGGTTTCAGACGGAAATAGCTGAAGCAGTAAAAAGTCTGTCTTTCTAAGAAGTTTCCAGAAGGTCTCTGGATGCTGTGGTGAAGACCGCGCCCGGCAAAGAGCTAGATTACCCTCATACGATACCTCCGCAAATCACTCACAGACTCTCATAAAGCTACGGGTGTCAGACTGACCTTGGGTTCCTGTTTGAACGGCTCTAAGTGGTTCAATGCCCTCTCTCTGATGTCACTCCAGGGAGCAAACCTTTCACAGGATTTTCTTTTCCCTCCTCTGGAGAAGGGGCCCCAGTGCTAAGAAAGGCCCCAGTGCTTGGGGGTTTAGAGCCGGGACTAGTCTGAGGGCTAGGCTGGCTGCCTGGTTCAGGGTGGAGGGTTTGAGGGCTGGCTTCAAACCCTTGATTTAATATTTGTATTATATTTTAATATTTTTTTGTCAAATTTTTACATGATAACCAAGATGATGCATAACACTTGGTCTCTGGTGTTCTTTGGATTTTGTTTGGTATATTATATATTCACACCACCAAACTCCTCACATGTGAACACTTATCTTACCTTTAACAGGACTACACGTTGTGATCTTTAGGAGAATCCCCTGGAATGTTTCTAGAAGGTCTCCGTCGTCTCCGGTCGAGGCTGTCCGCAGCAGCTCCTGATGTGGTGACAGCTACCTCAGAGAGCTGATGAGGAGAGAGGAGAGAGGAGGCTGAGTGGAGATCACTAGCTGCTCCCTGAGCTCGTATGAGCTCACACACTAGCACCCTTAACCTCTTTATTGCGTAGCATTACTCCTTTTGCTACTTAATAAAGAACACCCTCAACCTCTTTAGCAGCATGAGGAGCCCTCACATCCAGGCTAACACCCTTAGCCTCTTTATTATGTAGCAGAGTCAACCGTTATAAAACACGGTTTATCGATTTAGGAAATCTGGTAGTGGAACTGTGGAGGTTTTAAAGTTTTCCAAAATATTCCAAATATTTGTATTGGCGCAGAGAACTTGAAAAGCTAATCTCTGTCAGATCTGGGTTCCCCACTGAGCCTGAACTTTGTAGCCCAGGCGTCGTGTACAATGTGCCTTTTGTGTTTGACATGCTACCAGTGATTTGTTATTTTCTCACACAACGGTGCGTTGGCTGCTGTGTTTCCAACCGTACGCCGGTTGAGTTATTCACAAACTCTGTGAACCTTGTTTGCAATCAATCGGTGGCACAACTGTTAAATACGTCTTATTCCTTCCTAAAGCCTTTAGAACCGTTGGAACTGTGATAGGAACATTAAGACAACGTATTCCACCCCGGTTAGCTGGAAGGGTTCGTCTGAGCCAGGACCAAAGAACAGTTCCTCTGAGCCAGAACCCAGGAACGGTTCCTCTGAGCCAGGACCCGGAAGGGTTCCTCTGAGCCAGGACCCAGGAACGGTTCCTCTGAGCCAGGACCCCGGAAGGGTTCCTCTGAGCCAGGACCCAGGAACGGTTCCTCTGAGCCAGGACCCAGGAACGGTTCCTCTGAGCCAGGACCCCGGAAGGGTTCCTCTGAGCCAGGACCCAGGAACGGTTCCTCTGAGCCAGGACCCAGGCCTGGTCTGACAGAGAGGTTCTGTGGTCCTCAAGGAGTCTGTCCTCCTTTCAGTGGGAAGGAGAGTAGGGAAGGAGAGTAGTGAAGGAGAGTAGGGAAGGGGAGTAGGGAAGGGGAGAGATTCATTTGAGTTTCAGGATTCTTTTTTCCACAATACTTAATGCCGTGCCTCTTCCACAGAGACAGCAGGATGTCAGGGCAGAACAAGGGACAGGTGAGGGGATTGGAGGAGAGGAGGGCGGGACTAAGGACATAGTGATCAAGGGGAATTGCAGGGGAGCAGGCAACAGCGTGGTCATTTCATGTGGTTTCAGTCGACCCTGCCTCGATGAGATGTTGGTGTATCAAAGGTTTTCACAAGTAGTTGTAGTTTTCACTTTTTGGCATGCGAGTGGAAGAGATGGATGTTTTTGAGTCAATCACGTTCCTCTCCAAGTTATTAATAGACGTGTAAGTAAAAGCTTGCATCAGTAATCAAACATCCCTGAGAGGCTCTTGTTGCATATCAGGTTTTGTGTAGAAAGGGGAGGCGATGTGATACAGGTGGATAAAGCTTTCTAGACCATTACTACTGGAACGCAGCCACAGAGCGTTGATAAAGTGATCCATGACTAGACAATGTCTGACTCTCCTCAAGAACCGGATTGTTCTGAGGCCAAACGTGTGCGTGCGTGCGTGTGTGTGTTTGTGCGCGTGTGTGTGAGTGCGTGCGTCCCCACCTTCTGTCCAGCTAGCTGTAGCATGTGTTTGCTATACGATGCGCTAGCTGTATATAGGTGAGCTATAACCGTGTGCGTTGTCGTTTTGAAGGTTAGTGCTGTGCTAGCTGAAGTCTCAGTGGTCAGTGCTCATTAACACTCCATCGGAGGCTGGGATGTGACTAATAAGTGAAGCGCTGGTGCTGAGTAGGAGTGCTTCATGAGTAACCAGTTACATCACACTCGCTCACTCGCTCACTCACTTCTCTCGATAGACCACGCCCAGTCCTGCTCTCCACTGCGAACCCATCACTCAGAAACTACCTGTTACATCCTCTGAGTTCGAAGTGCTTTTCCTTTTTAGTTTCAAACCAAACGTGATTCTTCTTCTCCTTTTAGTTTTTTCTTCTTGTTTTTCAGAATAAAAAACGGCAGATTTGGGTTTTTCCTCTTCCTGCTCTGTTGTGAACATGTGGAGATCTTCTGAGAACCAAGATGTTCTCGTTAGGTTGGCTGATTTGAAATGTGGTCTCAATGTTCTGTCCATCATAACCACCTTCTGTGCGGTGGGAGGGCGTTTGCATTCAAATGCTTCAACCCTCCTCAAAGCCAAGTCCCTGTGTGTGTGTGTGTGTGTGTGTGTGTGTGTGTGTGTGTGTGTGTGTGTGTGTGTGTGTGTGTGTGTGTGTGTGTGTGTGTGTGTGTGTGTGTGTGTGTGTGTGTGTGTGTGTTTCGTTTTTCTCATGCTTACAGTATAAAAGTGAACAACTTTCAAACATAAACTCAGACATTCTGACTGCATGCTCCTGATTAGTACTAATCACTTTCTGAACTGACTTTTCTGTTCATAATCATACCCCAAAACACTGTTCCTTTAGTGGATTTATTGCCCTTGGCGACAGTGTGGAGTTGCTAAACTATTCTGTTCTTGAGTCTACTCTCAGGATCTGGTTCACTGCGGTGTGTGTGAATGAGTTCACGCACAGCTTCTGTTCAGGGTTTGTTCAGAGTCAGAACGTTGAAGACCACTTTGAAGTGACCCGCGGGACGATCAGTGATTTGTTTTTATGGAATCATAACCATCAGGTTCCTTCTATCGGTCTATTTGACCGGTATGGTGAAGAACATCTGGATGAGTTTCATAGGAGTGAAGTCTGAACGGAACCACCGACCTCCAGGGGCCAGTGCGTGGTTCTAGAGCTTCTTCAGAGACACAAGGTCTTCAGCGTCACCGGCCTCTCTGTGTGGCCGTTGCCATGGCGCCACAAGAAGCCCCCACCCAGCAGAGGCCGGGTGTCAAGATGGGACAAAGGTCCCCGCGGGTGTCTCTGCGGGGCCAGGGGCCAGTCAGCGAGCCTTGGGGTGGTGGGGCCACTGGTAGAGACGGCGCCTGTAAAGCTCTGGATGACTGATGAAGGACGGCCACAAGGCCTGACCTCTCTCTGAACCAGTGGAGGCCAGGAGGCCGGCCCTGGCCAGCGGCCACAGTAGAGCAGCTCATTGGAAGCGTTCGCGTTTATCTCTGGAATCTCTTTATTTTCTCAGAGCGTAGGCCGGGGTCAGGCTTAAGCCTATAGACAGTGAGAGGTGGAGCAACGGTTGGTTTTCGGTTTGTTCGCGGGACATAGAACAGCTGGTTCAGGTTTCAGCGCTCTGAATAAGGCCATTCTTATTGTTTTCGGTCTCTTGTTCAAACAGAAAATCCAAGATGGCATATTCCTCTGGAATGAAATGGATCTTATCCACCTGCTCTGAGCATCCATACTGTCCCCTGTCTCCAGGCCATGTGCTCAAAAGCTTCCCCACATTTCCTCCACTGGGGTGAGATAGTCGGTGTGCACACAGCCTTGGCTGGTCTGTTTCCCTGCTGGTTTGGCTTCTGAATCCAAACAGATGAGACTCGGAGCGTAATGACTAGTAGACAAAGGTATGTGAGGCTGTCATTAAACCTGGTTGTAGCGATGGCTTCGTGCTCTGTTAGGTAACATTATCATCTCCAGGATGGTTTCATAAGTGTGTCCTGACGGAGGGGGCTGTGTACCTGCTCGTCCTGCCCGAGGCCCTCCACAAACAGCTGTCACCTCCTAACAAGTGGATCAGGGACCAGGCTCTAGGGAGTTTTGAGTAGTCCCCTTCCTCCCGTCAACACCTTCCGCCCCCCCCCTCTGTTGGGACAGGTAGCCCCTGGGTGCCGACCCTGGGAACAGATCTCCTTTCCCCGGCCGGACCCCGGGGCCCCTGAGAGGGAGGCTGAGGTTCTGGAGCTCCAGGCCTCCGGCCGGTCTGCCATGGTAACCCAACGCCCGCCGTTGAGGGGCCGGGTGCCTCGCCTCATCCCAGCGGTGTTGTGTCTGTCAGGAGGGTACTCCTTTCTGAGGGAGTCACCCGAGGAGGTTTCCTGGAGGAAGGTGGAGATGGTAACGGACGTGTCTCCCCGGGGCGTGGCCTCCTGGGAGAGAGAAGGTTTCCGAGAAGATATATATTTTTTCCTGGTTACTGAAAGAGAAGTTGGAAGCCGGCCGTCCCTCCCCCGCGGGAGGGTCTGGCCGGTGCAGCGGTGTCCTACTGACGGATCACTCCTGTCGGAGCCAAGACAGACCTCCTCGTGGTTGTGAGGAGAGCTTGTGAGATTGAATCCCCTGAGAAGCGATCACCACACAGGAAGTGAGGAGAACGAACCCAGCCGTGGGAGTGGGGTCTTATTGTATCAGGTTTGTTTTGGGGGACAATAGGGGGGGGGGGGGCATTCCTCTGAAAGCACAGCAGCGACACATTCCAACGTGTGACCCGCGTGGGTTCTGGCCCAGAAGAATCCAGTCCCAGCCCACGCTTTCACCTCTACACAGATCACCCCGATCAGACTGGGTCTAACGGTGACTTTAATGCTCTCTTTGTTTGCTCTCCAAATCTGTGAGCTGTTCTGGTGCTTGTGCTCTGTATGCTCAACCACGTGTTACTTTAATTAGACCAAGGATGAGGATGATATCATACCAAACGACCTGGAAATTGGGCATAACTACACATGTTCTTAAAGGGGTGATGTTATTGGCACTGGCAATAACCTTCTCTGTTGGGCTTCTGTTTCTCCAAGTTGTGGCCCTTTTCTGTTTTTCTTGGATTCTGGAACAAACAGAACCCCTGCTCTGAACGGGAGGCACTCCTTTTATACCCTCCACTTCCTGCCTCCGCCCTCTGAGTCCACCAGGGGCCCGCCAGCCTATCAGGGCCTTTCCTGATGAGGTCCCCCTGGGTGTGTCAATGCGATAGGCCTGGGCCGGCTCCCCTGTGGAAAAACAAAAACATGTTTTCCTCCTAATGGTTGGTAGCAACACTTCCCCTCAGCCTCTGTGCTGTCGGCGGAGGAAGTCATTAAGGCCTTCATAACCTGGTGACGAGGTGTCTGAAAGGTGTTCTTCAGGTGTTTATTGTGTGTGGAAATGGTCTCACTATGAAGACAATGTAGTTATATGTTCACCTTAGCTCCTACAGAGACAAAGTCCATATGATCGATGTTGTTGGAACCACAAGTCAAAAAGGTTTAAGCTTAATTCCCGATCCCCTCAAGCTCTTGGCAGCTTTCAGTTGTTCACAGTCCATTCTTTGTGCTTTGCATGTTGAGAAACGTTATTATAGATTATAACATATGGGATTGGATCAGAAGTCTCCAGTAGAATATCAAAAAACTTAAGGAAGTGATGTACAGGAACACACCACGGTGTAGCGATGTACATGAACACACCAAGGGTAGTGATGTACGTGAACTGAACTGCTCCTGCAAAGGCCTGGAATCAAGAGAAGGAGGTGGAGTGAGAATGTTGAGATGGAGAGAAAGAAGGTCTGAAGAGGCGGAGATAGAGATGGAGAGAAGGAGTCGGGGAAAGAGAGAGAGAAACGTAAAGAAGGTCATCTATTCTCGGCGACATCCAGCAGGCGAACTGACACATTTATCAGAGCCGTGGTGAATCGAGGCCGGGCTCTTTCTCTTAATGTGGGGATAAATAAAGAATCCAGGTCGAGATGGGGGTCTGGGGACCTCCAGCTCCCCCCCGCAGGACATAAACCACAAGACGTACGGCCCAGCATGCTCCCTGTGAACGCCCAGGAGACCCGCGCTGTGGCCACGGACCGGCAGCTCCAACACAGCTGGCCTGGCTTTGGGTTCCAGACGTCTGTCAACACATCTTCATATTGCTGCATCGTAAACTGACTTCATACTCGGAGCAGTACGGACTGTCTGAGGTCATGCTGCTACGCTGGGGGCAGGAGACGACTGTATTCAGGGTATTCAGATAGTTTCTACCTTCTACAGCTACCTTCTCCTTAATGATCTGTCTCTGTACTATCTAACCCCTACCTGCTCCTTAATGACCCATCTCTGTACTGTCTAACCCCTACCTGCTCCTTAATAACCTGCCTCTGTACTGTCTAACCCCTACCTGCTCTTTAATGACCTGACTCTGTACTGTCTAACCCCTACATGCTCCTAATGACCTGTCTCTGTACTGTCTAACCCCTACCTGCTCCTTAATAACCTGCCTCTGTACTGTCTAACCCCTACCTGCTCCTTAATAACCTGCCTCTGTACTGTCTAACCCCTACCTACTCCTTAATGACCCGTCTCTAAATGGACTGCATTTTGGAATGGAAGCCTCCAGTTTCTCTGTCTACCTGCCTAGGTGCTTGTCTGTCTGCCTGATAACCTATTTGTCTATTTGCCGTTCTGTGACCCATTAGAGGCTGGAGGTTCACTAGCCGACATGTCTCCAGTCCTGGGTCGTACGCTCAGCCCAGGAGCTGACAGTAGCCTCCACTCGGTCCCGAGCCTCCCATCCACCCTCTGCTCCACAGCTGAACCAACAGGGGAACCATCTGGGGAACCTCATCCTGTACTGGGGTTGGCTCCTTCCACCGGCCTGGGTCGGCTCAAACTGGATCTTCATCAAGATGATTCACGTGCGATCCGTTCTTCTGAACATTCTGAGCATGCTTGGGAATATTCAGCTTTTGGTTTTCATATTGAAATATCAAAATGTTTTGAAGGTATTCCACCTTGTTGTCGGAATCCTTCCAACACTTCCAATATTTGTCCAAAAGCTCTGTTAAAATCGTCCTGTTTGAATATTTAAAGGTTTGCGACACTCCTGGTTGACCCAGCCTCTCACCGGTGTTAGTCTAGGCCCTCATGTAAAGCGACCCGCTCATGCAAACGCATGCAAACCCCGCAGCGCGTCGGCGGGCTAATCCGCTGTCGTCACGCGTTACCCGGCCAGGGCCATTAGATGGGGATGAGGCGGCTTAGCTCAAGCCTGTTAGCGTTCAGCACCGCTAGCAACGAGACGACCCGGTACGCCCGGAGAAGACCGTCGGTCCTGGACGACGCGCTCCGGGACGTGGATCTGCCACGGCTATGAAGACCTCTGGAGGACCGGGGGGCACAAGGTGGTCTGGGTTCTGGGTTTCTGGTCCCGGGTTGGTCTCACATTCCACGCTGGTCTTAATCTGGGGATGAATTAGTTTCATTCTCTAAGCCTCCCACAGTTCATGATCTCACCGGGACCTGGAGACCCACACAGTCCTCTGGGGATTACAGGGACCACCTGGAGTACTGCATGGTGGTTAACTCGGTGCTAACTGCTCCTGACTGCTGATGGGGAAGATAGCATGCCAGCTAGCATTCTAGCTGCCACCGGGAGTTTGGAGGTAGAGGTTAGCGTGCTAACGGCTTCTGTTCCCTGTTTCCAGGCCGTGACCGGGAGAAGTTTTGCTGAGCGGGATTTCAGAGCGGCTCTGGAGAACGGAATTCTGCTCTGCCAGTAAGTGACCCGCCCTCCCCCCCTCCTTCATCTGACGTTCTGCTGGTTTGTACCGGGCTGGCTCTATACTGGGACTGGCTTTATACTGGTTTATACTGGGACTGGCTTTATACTGGGCTGGCTTTAGACTGGTTTATACTGGGGGCTGGCCTTATACTGGATTCTACTGGATCCTGCTTTAGTTTTATAACCTAAATGTTTTAATGCCAAATCGTCCTCCTCTGCAGGCTGCTGAGCTGCATCAGCCCCGGCCTCGTCAAGAAGATCAACAGACTGCAGACCCACATCGCTGGCCTGGTGAGCCGCCACCTCCGTCCTCCTCGCTCCTCTCCTCCTCTCCCTCCTCTCTCCTCCTCCTCCTCCTCCTCCTCCTCCCTCCTCCTCCCTCCCTCCTCCCTCCTCCCTCCCTCCTCCTCCTCCTACCACCTACCCCTCATCCACTATCTGCTCCATCAAGTCTTCACTCCATCCGTGTGTGTGTGTGTGTTAGCAGTACTGTATACAGGATGTTGTGTGCGGCCGTGTTTGTTGTGTGCCCATGTCAACAGGAAACCTGCGCACAAAGTACACTAATCCGCATGCACACACACGCACGTTGTATTATGCCTCACATGTAACACTTACAGAGCATGCTCGTTAATACCCAATAACACACCAGGGCGTTGAGGTAATGAGCCAATCAGGGGGCAGCAGTCCTGCAGGTGGAGGTGTCGACCCCAACTCCCGAGAACGTCTAAACATGACGTAGCGCTTCACAGGAAGGTCACAGGCGTCTGTTCGGGAAGGAAACACTTGTGTGGTGTTTTAACGAGGTCAGCATCTACACACCGAAGGTGTCCTGAGTGGATCCTTAGGCTCCTGTAACCCCTGGTGACACGACCGTGTGTTAGCCTGTTAGCCTAGCCACCACATCTCTCCAGTCTGTCCCTCTCTGCTCGTTAGTTCCTTTTTTCTTCCACTCTTGGTTTTCACATCGCGTTGTGTGCTTTCATCTGTTTCCATGACGATACATTTCTGCTTGCTGTGGTGTAACAGTGTCTCTGGGACCCACTGGTGTGTAGTTTGGGATTCGATGACTGCTCCTGCTGTAGCTGTCTGCTAATTCTGTCTGCTAACTCTGTCTGCTAGCTTCTGTCATCTAACTGTCTGCTAACTCTTTCAGCTAACTCTGTCTGCTAACTCTGTCTGCTAACTCTGTCTGCTAACTGTCTGCTAACTCTGTCTGCTAACTCTGTCTGCAACAGTCTTATCAGAGGGCTGACTTAAATAGTTAGTTAGTAATAGTTAGTTACATAGTTAGCCAACCTTACCAGCTAACTCCAACAGTCATTTGAAGGCGTTAGCTCTGTCTGTTAACTCTCTCAGCAAACTCGATTGGCCAATTTTGTCAGCTAGCGCAGTCGGCTAACTCCATCTGCTACTCAATCTGCCAACTCTACTAGCCGCCTCAGTGAGCTTCCTGTGGCGGGAGGTGTTCCCAGGGCTGGGTGTAGCGTCTGGGGTGTGAAACACATCAACTCCCGGCATCCTGGGACCTCACGTTATCTGGCCAATCATAACACAACACATCCCTGGTTCCGTCCCTTCCTGTTTGGGGGAGCTAATGGGTGTGGGGTGACAATTCTGGGTTGTTAGGGAGACTTATTGACATACCTATGTTTGCCGGGTTCAGAGTGGTAGGCGGGAGACGTGAGAGAGAGAGAGAGAGATGAGAGAGAGAGAGAGATGAGATAGAAGAGAAGGACGCACAGAGAGAGAAGAGAGAGAGAGAGAGAGAGAGAAGAGCAGAGAGATGAGAGAGAGAGAGAGAGAGAGAGAGAAGAGGAGAGAGAGAGAGAGCGAGAGGAGGAAGAGAGAGAGATTAGTAAGTGATCAGAAAGTGCAGATAAGTGATCAGAAAGATATCAGAAAGTGTGTGTGCCTCGGTGTCCAGCTATTCTTCACTTGCATTGTGATGTTGTTTCTACACACTGATGTGTGTGGTGTGTGTTGTGTTGTGTGTGGTGTGTGTGTGTTGTGTGTGTGTTGTGTGTGTGTGTGTCTGTGTAGATGTGTGTGTGTGTGTAGTGTGTTGTGTGTGTGTCCAGGAGAACCTGTGTGTCTTTCTGAGGGGCTGTGAGGACCTGGGCCTGAAGGGCTCTCAGCTCTTTGACCCTGGAGACCTGCAGACACGTCGCCGCGCCCCACCGGCAAGTGAGACAACCCCCTGCACCGCTACATGCTACAGCGCTACATGCTATACCGCTACACTGCTACATGCTACTGTGTGGGACCGCTACACCAGCAAGCAATCTACAGGGCGCTTAACATGCTACACTCCACCATGTAACAAGAGCGAACCGCTACATGCCATGCTATAAGGTCGCTACAGGCGCTGCATCGGCTAACACGCATTCACACGCGACAGCGCTAGCACCGCTATCAAATCTAACAGGCGCTACAATCTACGAATCTACATGCTACACCGCTAAAACGCTACATGTTACATGCTACACCGCTACATGCACTACCACACAACAGAGAAACTACACAATCGCAACATGCTAACAGTCTTCAAGCTACAACGTTAAAACAAGGACAGCCCTTAACATGCTGACAAGATGCTTCAGTGCTACACGCTGATACCGCTATCACGACCGCTACATGCAACAGCTTACAACCGCTACATCTGCACAGCTACAAATCAACCGCCACAATGCTAGCACCGACTACAGATCTAAATGGCTACAGTGACTACATACGACAACCGCTACATGCTACAGAGCGCCGCTATAAACGGGCCCCGCTACATACCGCTAATGCTCAACCGTACATGTACAGGCGCTACATGCTACAGCAGCACTCGCAACCAGCTCACACTGCTGCAGCGCTACACTGACACAACCGCGACAATTGCTGAAATGCTGCAACCTACAGTGCTACAGCGTTACATGCAAAAACCGCTACAGCTAGAACCGCACAACCGTTACATTCACACAAAATACCCCGCGACATGTCACAAGCGCTACAATGCTACAGACTAACACCGCTACAATGCTGACAGCGCTACATGCTGACACCCGACATTCGTATATTCGCAGCCGCAACCGCTAGACGTGCTTACAACAACAACACCGCTACATGCTACACCTCTACATGCTACAACGCTACACCACTGCACTGCTACACCGCTAAATGCTGCACTGCTAGCAATGCACACGCCGCTCACATGCTATAACCACTAAAATGCTGCACCGCATAACACCGCTAAAACCCGCTTACAAACGCTAAAACCACCTACAAAAGCTGCACCGCTTACAATGCTACACCACTAATACACACTACATCCGCACAATGCTACGCTACAACCGCTACATGCTACACGATATACCGCTACACCGCTACATGCTATACCGCTACATCGCCGCTACACCGCTACATGCTGCACCGCTACACGCTACACTGCCACATGCCGCACCGCTACATGCTACACGCTATAACCGCTACGGCTAACACACTACAGTGCTTACCCGCTACAATGTTATGAGCCGCTAAATGCTGACCGTTACACGCTAAACCGCTACATGCTGCACCGCTACCTTGCTACATGCTGCACAGCTACATGCTACACCGCTACATGCTGCACTGTGCACCGCTACACTGCTAAATGCTGCAACACTGCACGCTGAACCGCTACATGCTACACCGCTATCATACTATTGCTCTAATCCATCTCATCTTCTGCAGGAGGTCTTCAAAATAGTGTCTGTATTTTTGTCTCTTGTCTGTCCAACCAGTCCCTTCATGTTAAGTGAAGTGGAGCAGGACAACGGGTCATCTGTTCAGATCCCTATCCAAACACTCCTAGATCAGCCGTGACAGCACTATGTTGCTACGACAACAACACAAGCACACCCTGTGTGTGTGTGTGTGTGTGTGTGTGTGTGTGTGTGTGTGTGTGTGTGTGTGTTGTGTGTGTGTGTGTGTGTGTGTGTGTGTGTGTGTGTGTGTGTGTGTGTGTTTGTGTGTGTGTGTGCATGTTGTATGTGTGTGTGTGTGTGCATGCACATTGTGTAAGTGTGTATTCTGTGTGCATGCACGTTGTATGAGTGTGTGTGTTTGTGCATGCCCGTTGTAAGGTTGTGTGTGTGCTTGTGTTCATGCACAATGTAAGGTTGTGAGTGTGTGTGTGTGTGTGTGTGTGTGTGTGTGTGTGTGTGTGTGTGTGTGTGTGTGTGTGTGTGTGTGTGTGACACTTCCCTGGCAGCTCTCGTCGGCTGTCACTCAGATTAGGAGAGAGAGGGCGAGCGAGAGGACAAAGCTGGTCTGATGTCAGCTCAGGAGAATCATCTGGCAGCTTCTGTCACAGCAGAGGAATGATCTGCGTGTGTGTGTTTCAGTGTGTGTTTGTTTTAGGGCGGGGGTGTGTTTCTGTGTCTGTCAATTTGTGTTTATTGTAATTTCAAGTGAAAGCTTGTATAATATGTAATGTTCTATTTGATACTTTGGGCGATATTGGTGTAAAGTTGGCTATATGTAATATTTGTGTATAGTTTGCTTTATTTAATACTTGGTGTATAGTTGGCTTTATTTAATACTTGGAGTATAGTTGGCTATATTTAATGCTTGTTTAGTTCGGTATGGTAGGTTTAAAATAGGTCAGGCCAGAGCTGAACTCCATATGATCTTGAATCTGATGAACTGATCAATCAATGATTGATTGATCCTGATGTCATACCTGCTAGAATATGTGTGAGTGCTTCCTGTTTGCTCACGTGTGTGTATGTGTGTGTGTGTGTGTGTGTGTGTGTGTGTGTGTGTGTGTGTGTGTGTGTGTGTGTGTGTGTGTGTGTGTGTGTGTGTGTGTGTGTGTGTGTGTGTGTGTGTGTGTGTGTGTGTGTCTCTCTACTGTGTATTTACTGTACAGCGTTTATATAACATACATCCATTATGTCTCGACTGCGTGTGTTTGTATATAGTTACTACACACATTAGAGACAAACTGTATTTACCTCATACATACTGCATGTAATTCATATAGTGAGGCACGATGTCTGTAGAGACAGACGCGAGACAGCAGATAGAGATTGAGAGATGGAGTGATAATTGAATATAGTAGATGAAGGGATAGAGAGATAAAGATGGAGAGATTGAAAAGAAATGGAGAGATAGATGGAGAGATAAAGACAGCTGTGTGTAGAGCTATGTCTTTACATAATGTTTAACTCTCTCTGTGTCTCCCCCAGGCCAACAGAAGAAAGCAGGAAGATAAATAATGTAAGTTTAAGTTATATTTATTTACTAGTGGGATGTCTTCTAGTGCTGTTACATTTTCTAGCTCCCTGGTGGATGCAGTCTATGTTCTCCAACTCTATGTCCTTTCTGTTTAGCCTGCTCTAGTTTCAGATGTTTTTGTCTGACCTATTTTAGCGTCTTTCTTTTTCTTTCTCCCTCTTTCTCTCTCCCTCCTCCTTTTTCTCTCCCCTTTCCTTTCTCCTACACTCTCTCCTCCATCTCCTCCTCCCTCCCCCCCTCTCTCCCTCCCTCCCTCCCTCCCTCCCTCCCTTCCATCCATGTGGACCTCTTGCAGTCGGTAGATCATTTGCATCCCATAATACGCCCGTTTCCGCGTGGCTGTTCGTGGCAGGAGCTCGGTCCTGCCGTCGCTGACTCCACTACTTTGAATATGTCTTATCATCTGTTCTATAAATACAGCCTCCTCCCCTTCTGCGGTCCTCAGCGTGGGTCTTTCACACGCTCCCTCCCTCCCTCTCTCTCCTTACTCCCCTTCTCTTTTTCTTATCCCCCCCCCAAACAACACAGCAGTCAGCAGGTTGCCTCGGCCCCAGAGAGGAGCTGGTGCTGTTAAGTGACGCTAGAGTCAGCAGGCGTGCTATAGGCTAGGTTAGCCAGGTGATGCTAGCAGCTCTCCACGTTCCGGGATGGGGAGAAGGAGGTGGAGGCAGGTTACCCAGACCGCTGTAGGTGGAGCGGGAGGAGGAGGAGGAGGAGTAGAGGAGGAGGAGGAGTAGAGGGAAGAGGAGGGAGTCGGGGTACACGGCCGCTGTAGGAGGAGGAGGAGGAGGAGGAGGAGGAGGAGGAGGTGAAGTTGGAGCAGGAGCAGGAGGAGGAGGAGGAGGAGTAGGAGAAGGCAGCGTCCCCAAACCGCTGTAGGTGGAGCGGGAGGAGGGGGAGGAGGAGGAGAGGGAAGAGGAGGGAGGCAGGGTACACAGACCGCGGTAGCATCGGCCAAGGGAACAGGACGCTTTAACGCGCAGCTCTGGACGTTTGGAGTTCTGCGTTCAGTAGAGGTTAAGGTAGAGCTGTCCTATTCTAATAACATGGCTGTGGTGAGTTTGGGTGGATGGATGGATGTTTGGGTTAATGTGTTCCGATCAGTGTGTGACGTCACAAATCACTAGGTTTGTGGGATGTCATAAACGCTGCGTGTGTGTGATGTCACAAACGACTGAGTGTGTGTGATGTCACAAGTCACGGAGTGTGTGATGTCACAAGTCACGGAGTGTGTGATGTCACATGCCACTCAGTGTGTGATGTCACAAATCACTGAGGGTGTGATGTCACAAATCATTGAGTGTGTGATGTCACAATTCCTTGAGTGTTGTGACATCACAGATGGGTTGACGTCCCAGACTGTTAATGTGAACATGTGACATTATCTGAAGGGCACCACCAGGAGTGGAGCCTCCTGCTTATTTACACTGAAAACGGGAAACCTCAGCGGCCAGGACTGGAAAGGACTGACAGACTGACGGCTTCGTTGTTGGTGGAGCTATTTTTTTGTAGCATTGGTGGCCTCTACAGTACAGAGGCTAGTACTTTAGTGGGGTAAACAGCCGTGCTACCCTACAGGCTAGTACTATAGTGGTGGTAGCAGCCTAACCACGCTACAGGCTAGCACTGTAGTGGCGTTAGCAGCCTAGCCACGCTACACTGTAGTGGCGTTAGCAGCCTAGCCACGCTACAGGCTAGTACTGGAGTGGTGTTAGCAGCCTCGCCACGCTACAGGCTAGTACTGTGGTGGGGAGCGTACCTATGTTCCCCGGGTCCTATGTTCCCCGGGTCCTATGTTCCCCGCTTTGTATGTTGCTAGTTCGATCCCCAGCTCCTCCTAGCTAGAGTGTTGATGTGTCCCTGAGCAAGACACTTAACTCTAACTGCTCCTGATGAGCTGGCTGTCGCCTTGCATGGTTGACTCTGCCGTCAATGTGTGTATTAACTGATGTAAGTCGCTTTGGATAAAAGCGTCTGCTAAATGCGCTAAATGTAAATTTAAATGACCCTGTGAGCAAATCTTTTTTTGTAGGATGGTAGGGGCAAGTACCGCCTTATTGCCTCTGATTCCCCGGGTTAGAATGGCTCTCCTCCTCTAAACCTGACCCTAACCCTTTGCACCCGGGCAACATAGGACCTTGGGAACATAGGGATGAGCTCTAGTGGTGTTAGCAGCCTCGCCTCCCTACAGGCTAGTACTGTAGTGGTGTTAGCAGCCTCTCTGTGCTGCAGGCTGGGCTGCTGTGAGAATGATTCCTGGATCGTCGGGTTGGTGGAGATACTGCTGAGTTGGCTGCTAGCAGAGCATCTGGCGCTAGCTCTCTACCCCGACAGGGTCCTGCACTAAACTACTAGGCGCGTCTAGTTTAGTGCATTTAGCTAATGGCTAGATTAGTGTTGGCTGAACAACACTTAACTGACTGTAACCTAGCTAAATGGCTAAGTGTGTGTGTGTGTGTGTGTGTGTGTGTGTGTGTGTGTGTGTGTGTGTGTGTGTGTGTGTGTGTGTGTGTGTGTGTGTGTGTGTGTGTGTGTGTGTGTGTCTGTGTGTGCAGGTCCTGGTGACTCTGTACTGGTTGGGGCGCGCGGCCAACAGCTGTGTGTGGTACAGCGGACCCGCTCTGGACCTGACACAGTTCAGCGGCCTGCTGACCCAGATGAGACAGGTGGGTGTCTGTCTCTCTGTATCTGTCTGTCTGTCTCTCTCTCGCTCTCTGTTTAGCTCTGTCTGTCTGTGTGTCTGTGTGTTTACCACTCTACTTCCCAAATCCGATGCAATACAATCTCTTACCTATGTCTCTCTCTCTCTCTCTCTCTTTCTCTCTCTCTCTCTCTCTCTCTCTCTCTCTCTCTCTCTCTCTCTCTCTCTCTCTCTCTCTCTCTCTCCTCTCTCTCTCTCTCTCCTCTCTCCTCTCTCTCTCTCTCTCTCTCTCTCTCTCTCTCTCTCTCTCTCTCTCTCTCTCTCTCTCTCACACCCCCCCCCCCCTACCTACCTATGTCTGTCTCACTGTCTCTCTCTTTCTGAAATGAGTGAGCGATCGACAGTGAGGCCACTGTCCTGCTCTCCTTTCTCTCCCTCTTTGTTTTCTCCCCCTCTCCATTACCCCACACACAGGGAGGGAGGGGTGGTATCGGTCTCTAGTGTGGGAACAGTGAGGGGTGGGGCGGACAGGAAGTTCCTGTAGTCCAACAGGAAAGCATTCTCCAACTTCCAGCCCAAGAGAGAGGGGGAGAGGGAGAGGGGGAGAGAGGGGGAGTCAGAGAGAGGGGGAGAGAGGGGATACAGAGAGAGGGGGATACGGAGAGAGGGGGAGACAGAGAGAGGGAGACAGGGAGAGTGGGAGACATAAACGAGAATGATTAGGAAGAGAGTGGAAAGAGTCATTATAGGTGTGCAGTTCAACTTGTTTTGTGTGGTGTGGATCATGGTAATATGTACCTGATAAATCTATCTGTAGTGGAGGGAAGTCCTTAAGCCAGTGTCCTCGACAGCATGTAGGAATTACAGATATATATGTCTGTCCGTCTGTCTGTCTGTGAGTGAGATATATAGTACATGAATAAAGATGTGTGTACATCTCCAGGAGGAAGCCAGCCCTAAGGCCAGCAGCATCTGGGACAGTGAGGATGAATTATAGATATAGATGGATAGATTTATAGATCTATAGATATAGATATATCTTCATATTAATATAGATGTGTGTCTCTAGGAGGAAGCCAGCCCTAAGGCCAGCAGCATCTGGGACAGGGTGGATGGGTTGTAGATAGATATGTAGATTAGGGCCTTGACTCCGAACTTCGTTATTCTAATGTAATTAGAATATCAAAAAATAAATCAAAATTCGAACGAATATTAGGCACCCCTTAATATTCAAACCTGTTATGGCCAGGCCAAGAGGGAGAGACGTCGGAGAACCCGACGCAGCCTATTCATAATATTTTAATGACCACGAAAGAGGCAGTGAATGAAGTATTGATTAGACAGCGGTTTATTAGAAACCTAATAAACCGTTGGAACACGCATGACCGGTAACCTTAGCAACGCCGGTAAACAAACCTCGCGAAGCCCAATCCTGGTCTTACTGAAGGCATTTAAAGGTTAAAATATTATTAATAAGCAAACAAACTTCGAACATGATTTTTGGGCAAAAGTAAAAGCCCTATTATAGATAGATAGATCTACATATTGATAAAGATGTCTGTATGCATGTCTCCAGGAGGAGGTCAGCCCAAAGGCCAGCAGCATCCGCGACAGCGGCTACATCGACTGCTGGGACTCAGAGCGCAGTGACTCACTGTCGCCCCCCCGCCACGCCCGGGAGGACTCCTTCGACAGCCTGGACTCCCTGGGCTCCCGCTCCCGCCACACCCCCTCCCCCGACGTCCTGGCGCCCCGTGGCAGCAGCGACGGTACGTGGTCCGCACGCGGCCGGAGCACCGCCCTCTATCTGGAGAACCTCTCTCTGTCTCTCTCTGGAGAACCTTTCTCTCTCTCTCTCTCTCTCTCTCTCTCTCTCTCTCTCTCTCTCTCTCTCTCTCTCTCTCTCTCTCTCTCTCTCTCTCTCTCTCTCTCCTCTCTCTCTCTCTCTCTCTCTCTCTCTCTCTCTCTCTCTCTCTCTCTCTCTCTCTCTCTCTGGTCTGTCTGTCTGTCTGTGTAATTTGCCTTTTTCTTTCTTTCTCTTTTTGTCTACCTATGCCAGGTAAATAGTTGTGTATCGTTTTTCCATAAGCTTGCAGGGCGGCCATCTTGTCTTGGGGGGGGGGGGCCTGAGTGGTTCTGAGACAAAGGGGGCTCTGTCTGGAGCAGAGGAGTCTGTTGTCAGGGGGATGGAGCTCTGATGGCCGTCTGGAGTACCAGAGAGAGAGAGAGAGAGAGAATAGACCGAGGAGACTGAGGCCTCTTTGTTTAGGGTGCTGCGCTATATCTGTTGGTGCATGTGTCTGACTGTCTGTCAACCTATATATCTGTCCTCTCCTCTGTCTGACTGCCTGTCTGCCACTCTGTATATCTGTCCTCTCCTCTGTCTGACTGCCTGTCTGCCACTCTGTATATCTGTCCTCTCCTCTGACTGACTGCCTGTCTGCCACTCTGTATATCTATCCTCTTCTCTGACTGACTCTGACTGCCTGTCTGCCACTCTGTATATCTGTCCTCTTCTCTGACTGACTCTGTCTGTCTGACTGCCTGTCTGCCACTCTGTCTATCTATCCTCTCCTCTGACTGACTGCCTGTCTGCCACTCTGTATATCTGTCCTCTTCTCTGACTGCCTCTGTCTGGCTGACTGTCTGTCGGTCCGTCCTCTTCTCTCTCTGACTGACTGACTGTATGTCTGCCCCTCTGTCTGCCTGTGTGCCCCTCTGTCTGTCCCTCTGTCTGTCTGTCCCTCTGTCTGTCTGACTGCCAATCTGTCTGTCCCTTTGTCTGTCTGTCTGAGTGGTGTAAATCCATGGAGACAGGTCTGTTCACTTCTGTTCAAATATCAAACAAACACCCAGATTCAGTCGGACGGATCTCTGGGCGCACAAGTAGAGACCCATCTCCATCTCCCTCTCATTCTCTCTCTCATTCTCTCTCGCTCTCGCTCTCTCTCTCTCTCTCTCTCTCTCTCTCGCTCTCTCTCTCTCTCTCTCTCTCTCTCTCTCTCTCTCTCTCTCTCTCTCTCTCTCTCTCTCTCTCTCTCTCTCTCTGTCTCTCTCTCTCTCTCTCTCTCTCTCTCTCTCTCTCTCTCTCTCTCTCTCTCTCTCTCTCTCTCTCTCTCTCTCTCTCTCTCTCTCTCTCGCTCGCTCTCTTTCATAAACACATCCTTCATAAATCAGAGGGTTTTTTTAGGTTCCTGCCACAGGTTCCTAACCTGCAGTTATGATGTCATGGGCGTTGTTTACCGGTCGGGCGTCTGAAGCGACCACGTGAAAACCTCCAGGCCTGCCCTGGACACCGCTCTGGGTTGTGGTTCTTTTTTTGATCGCCGTCTTCAGGTTTTAACGAAGGCCCGTAATAGTTTTATGACGGTGCGTGTGGACGGAAATGTCAGAGTTCTGTCCGCTGTACAGACGACCACACGGTCCGTCTAAACCCGGAGTTGATGAATGAATGGACTGGATCAGGGAGGGATGGAGGCGTCCTGCTCATGGACCGCAGGGGTCGAACACCCCACCCTTCCCACCCTGACCCCTCCCTCCCAGACCCAGACCCTGACCCGAGCAGCAGACCCCCCCAGCCCCCCCCTCAATGTGTGAGAGCTAGAGGGACCAAGTCCCCCTCGCCCCTGGTCCGCTGGGCTGGAGGGACCAACCTCCCCCGTCGCCCCGGGTCCGGTTCACTTCATCCTGAGGGAAGGTGATCCGTGGGCCTTGCTGTCCGGCGGACCTGGTCCTGATCAAGGGGGTCTTTGTGTTCCTGTGGCTCCCAGGCCGCTGCCCCGCCCAGCACAACAAAGCCATCTTTTAGCGACTTCTCTGATTCAGCCTCGAGCCTCCCCTCAGAAAGCCTCTCCAGCCCGTCCGGTCGTTCAGCAGCAGACCCTAAACCCGGGTTTGACCTGGGCGTCGGTCCGTCGCTATCCTCGTCAGCCGTGTTCCAGAACGTTCCTCCGCTCAGCGCCTGGTCTCTGTACAACAGCCCTCAGTCCCAGGTCACTTCCTGTTACCCCGGGTCGCTTCCTGCCCCCCGCGCCGTGTTGACTCTGAGGGGGTGGGCTGTTGGGGGGGTTACAGGAGGGCTCTGTGCACTGGACACACTCCCACCTGTTGGTCCAGAGACCGGGGAGAGTGGAGGGGGGGCGGGGGGGGGGGGGGGGTGCCCTGGAGACACTGGCCTCACTCACTGAGGTCTGGAGCCTTCAACCAATCCGACCATTACATCAGAAGCCTAGCCCTCCACCGACTGGGAGAGGAGACGCACAAACACACACATTAACACACACACACATGTACACACATGTACACCCAATTGGTTCAAATCCTACAACCTTCCCCGTCCCCCATTGGATAAGAAGCCTAGCCCTCCACCGAGGGCTAGGCTTCTTATCCAATGGGATTGGGTGTATGATTGGAACCAATGAGTGGTCTAGCAGGAGGGAAACACTCTGAGGTTTGTTCTAGATCAGCTTTCTAAAAAGCTGATCTGATTGGTAGTATTGATCCAGATCTGAAAGCCTTTGAACCTGTCCTCCACCTCAGTGGTTGTCCGTGTCTGTTGGGTTCATTAGATTTGACTTGATTTAACTGAAGTTGTTGTTATTTACTCCGCTTTGCAGTGGAGCACAACAAGCTTCCATAGGAATGTTTTACATGCTTCTGCTCTTTGCATTTCCATATGCAGCTCCGGCCTTCCTGAACCGCTTTACATGGCAAATCGCTCGTTACACCCAGAAGGCCGTCCTGTGAGAGCAGGAGCCTGTTCTTTAGCTGGGAGGAGCTTGTTGTTGAACTGGGAGGAGCTTGTTTGTAAACGGGGAGGAGCTTGTTGAACTGGGAGGAGCTTGTTGAACTGGGAGGAGCCTGTTAAACTGGGAGGGGCTCGTTAAACTGGGAGGGGCTTGTTGTTAAACTAGGAGGAGCTTGTTGTTGAACTGGGAGGACCTTGTTGATGAACTGGGAGGGGCTTGTTGTTAAACTGGAAGGAGACTGTTGTTAAAATGAGAGGAGCTTGTTGGTAAACTGGGAGGAGCTTGTTGTTAAACTGGCAGGAGCTTTGTGCTAAACGGGGAGGAGCATTGTGCTAAACGGGGAGGAGATTGTCTGTAAACTGGGAGGTGCTTGTTGGTTAACTGGGAGGTGCTTGGTGGTTAACTGGGAGGAGGCTGTTTTAACCTTGGAGAAGCCTGATCATATCTGGGTCCCATCGGAGATTCTGGATTCCATCTCCTGAAACCTCTGCTGCAGTAAGGGAACACTTGGTGCTTGTGTCTGCTGAGGATCTTCAACCTGAGTATTGCTCAGGTTCATGGTGGATGTTCGGATGATTGGAGGGGCGTGCGGGGGAAGTCATGGACTCGTAAAACCTGGTGGCTCCAGGTGTCTCTCTGATCCTGGCCCTGAGCGTAGCGCCTGATGGAGACACGCTCTGCGACGCTGGCTCGCTCTGCGGTGATCTACGCACTGAGACGCCAGCATTCCTCCTGTCAGCCTGGAGATTTACACTGTGAGGACCCGGGAGAGGACACCACACAACAATGCAGCTGCACCACTGGTCTGAGGTCGGCTCTCTCACCCTGCAATCAGCAGCCAGCCACGTCTGGTGGCGTCCACGGCCCTGGCGGGAGCTGCTCTGGTTTAGACCTGTTTACTGTTTACTGGGCTATCCCTGTCCCTCACCACTCTCTGTCACTCTCGCTCTTCATTCAGCTTTCCCTTTCTCTTTCTCTCGTTCTCTGCACCTCTCTCCATCGGTCTCTCACTTACTCACCCACTCTTCATCCCTCTCCCGCTCTCTTCCTCACTTTCCCCCTACCTCCCTCTCACCCCCCCTCTCCCTCCCCCTCCCCCTCCCTCTTTCTCCCTCCCTCCTCCTCCTCTCCCTCCCTCCTCTCTCTCCCTCCCCTCTCCCCTCTCCCTCTCCCCCTTCTGCCCCTCCCTCCCTACCTCTCCCTCCCTCCCCCCCTCCCTCTCCCTCTCTCCCTCTTCCTCCCTCCCCCTCCCTCCCTCTCTCCCCCTCCAGGCCGTGGCTCTGACTCTGAATCCGACTCCCCGACCCAGCGGAAGGTTCCGGACGTGAGGAAGGACGACATGCTCGCCCGCCGCACCTCGGTGAGCGAGCCACGCGCCGCTGTGCCCTTCAACCAATACCTGCCCACCCGCAGCCAGGCTGCCACCCACCTTGCCCCCGCACCCCACCAGGCCGCAGCCCACCTGCCCCCTTCGGGCCACCTCCCCACCCCGCTGCGGCGCCGGAGGGGCGACCAGGAGGAGGTGCCGCGCAGCAGCTGGAGTAATGCCTCCTCGCCTGTAGGGGGGGACAGACCGCTCAGGTGAGAGGAGGCTACCTCGGGTTGTTTTGGTAGCAGATGGAACCCGGGCTATTTACTACTTATTCACTGTTTAGTTTATAAGAATATCTTAAAGAATCATCCCCATATCTCTAATATGCAGTTCTTTGTATCAGACGTTAATATTAGATACTTCTAATGGCAGAGTTTGAATGCAAATGTCGTTGACCGTAGATGGTACACTCCGGACGTTGTCTTGAAAGACACCGGGTGTCTAAAGGGTCCTATGGGGTCCTGTGTCCCCCATTTGGGGTCTTGTTGGGTCGTGTGCCCCCCGTGTGGGGTCCTGGTTGTGTCAGAACCCCTGATAGGCAACATGCAGGGAGGGTGCGGAGGTATAGATATAGATAGGTATATAGAAGTTTATATAACTAGGTATATAGAGGTGTGTGTATATATAGGTAGGTATATAGAGGTGTAAAGTTGCTGGTACAGAGAGTTGGGATTATAGTCGCTCTTTTTTAAACTTTTTTTATATCTACTCCAATTTTGATGGTAGGTTTTCATTGGCTGCAGAGGAATTGAACTGACTCTGGATTGGTGCTGAGATTAAAGTTGTTTCCTGAAGGGCGGGAAAGTCCCTTCCTGTTTTTTGTGTTGTCATGGATACCAGGAAGCGATGCTTTTAATGCAACACAACACAGCAACCTGTACTTAACCATCAATTTTAAACATTTCTTTAGCAAATCATGAATTATCTCCATCGCTTATGTCATAATATATTGTGTTCCTGTTCTGTTTAATCCCTCTCCATAACTTTGTATTCTATCTCTACAAACCTCCCTCCCAAATATCCCTCTTTCCATCTCTCTCTCTCTCTCTCTCTCTCTCTCTCTCTCTCTCTCTCTCTCTCTCTCTCTCTCTCTCTCTCTCTCTCTCTCTCTCTCTCTCTCTCTCCCTCCCTCTCTTACCACCCCTCCCTCTCCCCTCTCTCTCTCTCTCTCCCTCCCTCTTACCACCCCTCCCTCTCTCTCTCGCTCTCGCTCTCGCTCTCTCTCTCCTCTCTCCCTGTCTGTGTATGTGCTCCTTCCCTTCTCCTCTACTGCGTATCATCCTCCTCCTCCTCCTCCTGGACCATGTACGGTCGACCCCTGTGTACCTTCACATCACTTCCTGGTTCCATTGTTGCCGTGGACACCGTCCTCTGGGACCCTGGTGGTTGTTGTTGTTGTTGCTCCTTTAGTCACATGACCCGAGTCAACAGTCCGTCCCTGGAGCCCCAGTCCCATCCCCCTAGCCCCTCCCCTCTCCGGACACCCCACAACACCCCGGTCACTATGGTTACCCCTCCTCCTCCCCCTCCTCCCCCTCCGATGGTCGCCGGACTGCAGAACTGGATGACGGAGCAGGAGGAGGAGGAGGAGGTGGGAGGGGCCATCCTGCCTCCTGGCCTCTGGGGACTGTCCTTCAGGAGGTGCAGTGCTCCCCAGCCCCGCCCCCACGACACGCCCCCCCGGGAGACCGCTAATCAGCTGGGGGTTAGCTCCGACCACAGGTGACTCCTCCCTCCCACAGGGATGACTCTGCCCATATGGTGTCATCCCCGTCCCTCTTGTGTAGAAAGGCGGTGCAGAGATGGACGACTGAATCGGTAGAAGGATGAATCGATTTGAACAGTTTAAACAGAATGAACGGAAGGAGAGATGCATGATGGGTAGAATGCTTTGGTGTTTACTCTGCAAGCTGCGGTGAAACCAACCCTGATGGCAAGACGTGTTGACACACACACACACACACACACACACACACACACACACACACACACACACACACACACACACACACACACACACACACACACACACACACACACAGTGAAAGTGAGGTGGGGACCACCCTCAGGATGTGAAGGAAACAAGGTGGTCTTCCTGAGGTTGTGGGAACACGATCTGTTTTTTGTTAGTTTTTTTAATCTTTATTTTTCCAGATAAAATTTTAAGAACAGTTTCTTATTTACAATATTGATCTGGTCCAAGAGGCCCCACCAGAATTAAAGGTACAAATAACAAATACGTAGGCATGACTCATTCAGACAAATATAAAACGGATATACAAATACACAGCCTATTTACAGATCGATATGTTCTGAGTCCCCGCGATGACTGACAGTGTAACGGAAAAAACTGGTTATTTCTGTTTGATGTTAGCACTGGTAGTTCGCCCTGGAATGGTTAGCACTGGTGGTTAGCCCTGGAATGGTTAGCACTGGTGGTTAGCCCTGGAATGGTTAGCACTGGTGGTTAGCCCTGAAAAGGTTAGCACTGGCGATTAGCCCTGGAATGGTAAGCGGCACCAAATGAAAGGTTTCAAAGCTTTTAATTACAGCCGAGTGGTGATTTGAGGAGAGACTTCACGTGTAGTGGCTACGCTAACCGAGCTAAGCAAGGGGCGTGGCCTGTGTAACGCGGCATTCTCCCAGCAGCGCCGCCGCATGCTGCTCCTCCGAGGAGCACTTCCTGCGCCCGCAACCCCTAGCAACCAGCACGGCCCCCACCTCGCCCACGGACAGGAAGTCACCATCTGAGATTTACGGGGAGGAGGAGGAGGCGGTGCTTATCCGGACGAGAGCTGCATTCTCATTGGCCAGGGTGTCGGAGCGAGGCCACAGGCGTTCCCTCCGAACTATGACCCTGTCCCCGCCCCCCCGAGCCCCACCCACAAAGCCCAGCTTCCTGCCCGTCCCGGACGCAAGCGTCGTCATGGCGACCAGCGGAGGGGAGACGATGGCGCCGTCGCCAACGTGAGCCGCCGTTATAACGCCGACGCACTGCATGCGTCTCCGACCGCAGGGAACTACAGCCGCAGGCCCGGGAGAACTATAACTTCCATGATGCTTTGCAGCATGTGAACTACACGTTGGCTCGTGCGTGAATGGAATGCTGACGATCACATGACCACATGATCACATGACCACTTACTTTAGACTGGACCGTCAGCCGTGACGCGCTGGAATGTTGTTCGTTTTAATTTCGTCCCGTTTTCGCTGCATGATGCTGAGTCGTTCGGCCGACTTTGACCGAACGTTTCCGATCTTTTGTTTTGCTTCTGATCGCCGGGATGATGCTTGGCTGTAGCATGTTCCAACGCTGACGCCTGATTGGCCGGCTCAAACTTAAGCAGCCAATCAGCACAATGCAAGGGATGAAACCTTGAAACACAAAAGATAAATGGTCAGAGAGTGGTCCCACCGCAGGGCTTTTATTTTGAAAAGGTAACCCAACGGGACATAACTTTTACTTTCAAAAGCGTGTGTGTAGTGATTATTCAAAGGAAGCTCCACTTCCTGCTTCCTGCCAGGGTTAAAACTATCCACCCAGACAGCTCTGTCAGCTGCAGGGTGGAGCAGCTAGCCTCCATCACCCAACTAAACCCCTCCTGTGTTCCCTGGACCCAGAAGGTGTCATGAAGCTGGTAGGAGTCAGGAGTACATCTCCACCACAGCCTGGAAGCTCAGGCTGAGGTCAGCCACTAGACCTCATGGATGACAGGTCCGGAGGTCAGGGGGTTAGCCCCTAGACCCCATGGATGTGTCCATCCTCACCTCCCAGCTCCTCCTGCTGAGGTCTGGTGGAGGACAGCTCCCCCTTGTGGGCGGAAGGGGCGTCTCTGACCTCTTCTCATTGGTCGTCTGTCACTTAGGCTATCACTTAGATATGAGGAGATATAAGGACTGAATGTCATTGACCCATAAACATTAAACAGTTTTCCTTGACTGATGTAACACTTTATAGACCGTACACGGTGCTTTCTAGTTGAGCCTTATGTCTGCTGAGGTCATAGTGTTTCAGGTTAGCCTGCTAGCTAGAGGCTAACGGCTATCTAGAGCCCTAGAGCGACCTAGCTAACAAACAGGTGTTGTTTAATTGTGTGTTGCTATACAGGGTGTGTTTGGTTCTATGGTGGCTCTCTATCATTCTCTCTCTCCGTCTCTCTCCATGGTCCATCAGAACCAGTGCTAGTAGGACCACCACCTCACAGTAAGTCCTGCTGTGATTGGCTGCCTGAGGCCTGTCGCTGCAATGCTACACTCTGCCATTAAAGTTTCTCCCGGACAAATCAATTGATGGAAGAGTGTTATCAGTTAACTGGATTAGAGCCCCTGGTATAAATGTATAAAATATATGCATTAACGGCTTGAATAGTTATAACGATTATTCAAATTGTATTGTTTAATTGATTCATTGATTGATAAGTTCATGGAGTTGACTTTGGCAAGAACATTGGCTAACAAACAAGCCTTGCACTATTTTAAGGACACTCTTTAACATTGGACACAAGCTCTAAGGCTGTATACAATCCTATCTCAGGGCACAACCCTTATTATGGACACGACCCTAATGCTGGATGCGCCATTTAAACTGGGCCCGCCCTTAACTCTTTGCCCGCCCCATCGCGGACATGCCCTTATGCTGGGCCCGCCCCTAACGCTGGGCCCGCCCCTAACTCTTTGCCTGCCCCATCGTGGACATGCTCTTATGCTGGGCCCGCCCCTAGCGCTCGGCCCGCCCCTAACGTTGGGCCCGCCCCTAACGCTGAACACGCCCCTTACGCTGTACACGGCCCTAACTGGAATCCTCGGCATGTCTCACTGAGCACGTCACCCCCCTGAGTTTGAGATGTTTGCTGTGTTGCTAAGGAACTGAACATGAGTGGTGAAGGCACGCTGCTACCTTCTGAATGCTAATCAGTAGCCACCGCAGAGAGCAGGCCAGACAGCAGGGACCCTACCTGCACAAGCTCTATATGCTATCTCTACTGCTCTAGCTCTGTGCTATCTCTTCTGCTCTACCTCTAAGCTAACTGCTCTAGCTCTATGCTAACTCTTCTACTCCAGCTCTATGCTATCTCTTCTGCTCTAACTCTATGCTAACTGCTCTAGCTCTGTGCTATCTCTTCTGCTCTAACTCTATGCTAACTGCTCTGGCTCTGTGCTATCTCTTCTGCTCTACCTCTATGCTAACTGCTCTAGCTCTATGCTAACTCTTCTGCTCCAGCTCTTTGCTATCTCTTCTGCTCTAGCTCTATGCTAATTACTCTAGCTCTGTGCTGACTCTTCAGCTCTAGGGCTATGCTAACTTTTCTGCTCTGGCTCTATGCTTACTGCTCTAGCTCTATGCAGACTCTTTTGCTCTAGCTCTATGCTAACTTATGCTGGAGCTCTATGCTATCTCTTCTACCTCTATAGAGCTGGAGGATCCCTGAGGAAACGCCGAAGGTGCAGTCAGTCAGGGAGACAGATATACAGCCTGTCAATCTTATTGTGTGTGTGTGTGTGTGTGTATCTCCAGGAGTGTGAGTATGATTGACATGCGTGGCGAGGAGGCGGGGCTTCAGCCCCACTGCCAGGCACGCCACGAGGGGATCCACAGCCAGTACCAACGCATTAAGGACGACGACGACCACTGGCAGGATGTGAGCTCCTCCACTTCCTGTCCTGTTGTTGTCCACTTCCTGCCCTTTTGTATCTACTTCCTGTACTCTGACGTTCTACTTCCTGTTTGTTGGTTATATGTGTTTAACTGTATTTCTCATTGTTGGTTATATGTATTTATTTATTACATAATATGAATATTTACATGTGTCTGTTTTTGTGTGTCTACATTAATACATGTGTATATATATTAAACATGGATATTTATACATTTATATTCTTATATTGTGTGTGTGTGTGTGTCCGGCGTGTGTGTCTCTGCGTGTATGGTGTGTATGTGTGTGTGTGCGTATATGGTGTATGTTTATATGTTTATGTGTCCGTGTTAGGACCTGGCGCGCTGGAAGACGCGGCGGCGTAGTGTGTCTCAGGACCTGATGAGGAAGGAGGAGGAGAGGAAGAGGATGGAGCAGCTGATGTCAGGGGGCGGGGCATCCGCCCAGCGCAGGAAGAGCATCAAGACGTACCGCGAGATCGTGGAGGACAAGTACGACCTCACGTCCTGTTTACAAAGCTCAACTTCCTGTTTTTTTTTGCATCATATCTCCGTCCAGCTCTACTTCCTGTTAACATCTCTATCTGACCCTACTGTCAGATAGATGCATGTAACACTGTAACAGTGTTACACTGTTAACATCTCTATCTGACTCTACTTCCTGTTTACATCTCTGTCTAGCTCTACTTCCTGTTTACATATTTTTCTGACACTACTTTCTGTTTACATCTCTATCCGACTCTACTTCTTGTTTACACCTCTATCTAACTACTTCCTGTTTCCTGTTTATGTTAAATGTTCTATAATGTGTTATTAAACATAGTTTGAGTCCTCCATCTGACGGAGTCGTGAAGTCGTGTGTTGAGGCGGATGAGAGTGTGATCGCCTACTTAACCCCCCCCCCCCCCCCCTCCAGGGAGCGTCGGGAGGAGGAGCTACGGCTGGCCTATCGCAGCGCCCGTTCCCCCGAGGAGGCGGCGGTGGTGCTCCAGCGCTACACCCAGCGCTTCTCCATCAGCGAGGCCGTGATGGAGCGGCTGCAGCTGCCCAAACTCCTGGACCACGGCCCCGCCTCCCCCCTCTCCCCCCTCGGCCCCGCCCACGACCCCGACGGACCAATGAGGTTCCTGCGGCAACAGTCGGCGCCGGCGCCTCGCTTCACCGCCACGGTGGAGGCCCGGGTGGAGGAGGTCCCCCTCGGCCTCTCCCCCTCCTCCGTCGGCTCCGCCTCCTCCTCGCCACCCCACCGCCCGCAGATCCGCTCGCGGTCCTCGGAGCCCCCCTGCTCCCGCGCCCCCCTCTCCCCTAAAGCCGGGTCCCTGCTGAGCCCTCGGCCCCTCCCCAGGGCCCCCGCCTCCCCCTCCAGACCCCGGGGACCCTCTGTGGAACCGGTACCCTCTGTGGAACCAGGACCCTCTGTGGAACCAGGACCCTCTGTGGAACCAGGACCATCTGGACTTCCTGGACCCTCTGGATCTCCTGGTTCTCCTGGACCCTCTGGATCTCCTAGACCCTCTGGTTCTCCTAGACCCTCTGGTTCTCCTGGACCCTCTGTTTCTCCTAGACCCTCTGGTTCTCCTAGACCCTCTGGTTCTCCTGGACCCTCTGGTTCTCCTAGACCCTCTGGTTCTCCTAGACCCTCTGGTTCTCCTGGACCCTCTGGATCTCCTGGTTCTCCTGGACCCTCTGGATCTCCTAGACCCTCTGGTTCTCCTGGACCCTCTGGTTCTCCTGGACCCTCTGGATCTCCTAGACCCTCTGGTTCTCCTAGACCCTCTGGTTCTCCTGGACCCTCTGGTTCTCCTGGACCCTCAGCAGAACCAGGACCTGTGAGTGGGAAGGTGAGTCTCTCACCTCTGGTGAATTTTCTAGAGGGTCTGGGGGGTGGAGGGTCTGGTGGGTCTGGGGGGATTCAGGGTCTGGTGGGTGTAGGGTCTGGTGGGTTCAGGGTCTGGTGAGGATCCGTCGTCGTGGGTTACAGGGTTTCTGTCGAAGTCTTTATGAAACGGGGCTAGTGAGGAGTGGATCTGGAATGTGGTCGGGCCACCGGTGAATGGGGGGGCCCCGGTCCTATAGACTTCCACTTCACAGGCCACTCGCCCTGTGAAGTGGATCCCAGACGCACAATGAGAGCCCACACACGGAGGGGGGGGGGGGGGGGGGGGGGGAGAGAGCGAGAGAGAAGAGGTCTTGTCATGAAGCCTCCTCTCCCAGCCTCCCCCTCTCTCACATCAAAAGGTATTTTAATATGTAGATCTTCCTAGTAAATGAATTAACTTGGCCCCCCCTCCCCCCCCACAGGCGGACATGTTGAAGCTCGTCATCGGAGACACAGGAAATGATGTCGCCCTCAGCACGACACCAACAGATTCTCCTTCGCACCTCCAACCCTCCCCCTCCCGACCACTGCCTCTCCTCCCCCCTTCACCCACCCCGGCCTCGCCTCCCCGGGCCATCGCCCACCATGGCCACGCCCACCATGGCCACGCCCTCGCCCGCCTTGGACCCGCCCCCCACCATCCAAGGGCCTCAACAGCCCGGTCCTGGAGCCCGGAGCCTTGCCCCCCTGGGCCCCGCCCCCCCGGGCAGACCCAGCTCCGCCCCCACGGTGAGGAGGGGGAGGGGCTATTATTGCAACCAATCAACACTCGGCCTAGATGAGGTCATTAAGGAGCAGGTAGGGGCTAGACAGGACAGAGACCGGTTGTTACGGAGCAGGTAGGGGTTAGACAGTACAGAGACAGGTCATTATTGAGCAGGTAGGGGTTAGACAGTACAGAGACAGGTCAATCAGGAGCAGGTAGGGGTTAGACAGTACAGATAGGTCATTCAGGAGCAGGTAGGGGTTAGACACATTATTACGTGATGTATTCCATGAAGACTCACACCTCCTGCTTCTCCTCCAGGAGCAAGGGGAGCTGAGTGGAGGCGGAGAAACTGTTGACCATCTGAAGAGGGAGGAGCCAAAGGCTGAAGCTCCGCCCCCAGGTCAGACGTCATAATCGGTTCTATGGCTGGAGATCTACATTTTTAACACTCTCATAGTTTATACAGGTCTACGTTTCTAATTCTGTTATTGTGTACATAGATATACGTTTCTAAGCCTCTCGTTTTGTGTATAGGATAATTGTATTTTTATTTAATTTTAAGTTATGTATTTTTATACCAATTTCAGTCTTTCTGCTGTAAACCCCCTAGTTTCCTGTTTGATGAGTAAAAGACATTTTCCCTCACCGTCATTCTGTCCTCGTGTGGACGTTTTAGGAACAGCATCTAAAGCTTTGACAGATTGCATCAGTGTGTCCGTGTGTCTCACTGTGCTGCTGTGATCCGGTGTCGATGAAACAGAACCTCATCAGGTCTGTTGTGTTCTCTTACAGAACCTCAGAACACGTCCCTGGAACCGACGCAGGCTCCCAATCCAAACACCCCCCCTCTCGTCCAATCAGAGCCCAGCGTGTGTCTGCAGCCCAGCGGCTCGCTGCCCGATTGGTCCTACGCGTCGGACGGTCTTCCAGATGTCTCCATCTCCCTCGGTTACAGCTCTCCCTCTGCCACCAGAACAGGTGAATACATCCCATAATTCTAAGGTCTGTTCCTCCTCCTGCACCCTCCGCATCCTCCTGCTTCTTATGGTTTGCTTCCTGGGTGAAAGGTCATATTTTTCGTGTTTCACCTTCGCTCGCAGGAGAGCGATAGGTCTGCTCCTCGCCTGACTCCTTCTTCTCTTCCTCCTCCTCCTCCTCTCCCTCTCCTCCCCACCTCCTCTCCCCCTCACTCCCTCTCCTCTCCGCCTCCCCTCTCCCCCCCTCCTCCTCCCCTCTTCCGCCCTCCACTCCCCTCTCCTCTCCACCATCCCCCCCCCCCCCCCTCCCCCTGTAGAGCTCCTAAACAGTGTGAGTTCCCGTCGGGAGTTCTTCCTCTCGCCAGGTAACCCCGCCCCTCAGATATTGCACAGGGTCTCCCCCCCCCACTGCCCTCAGGGGCCGCCCCACTCCCTTAGCTTGTTGCGTCTTGTTTAGCTTCTGTTGCTGTTCTCGGTTCGCTTCTGCTTTGGACTTTGTTAACATGTTGGCTAACAGCAGTGAGTGGTTAATGCTAGGGGTGGGACAAAATAGTGATACGGAAACTATCGATCTTTAAATTAATTAAATAAAGGTGTTCTAAACTGATTTCCCCGCTCCTCTAGGCAGCACTAAACACATGAATGAAGGAAACTATAACTATTACTAGCCAAAGACGAGTAGCTGAAAAAGTAGCCTGAAACTCAGATTGGACTGTGAAATAAAGACCTTTTCACAGTAATTTTGTGTTCCTTGTGAGACAAATATTGTGATGTATCATTATAGGATTGTCTAATATTATATAGATTATAGCAGAATCTCAGTATCACGATATTATCGTGTCGCGGGCCATGTATCGCGTATCGTGTTGTGAGGTACCCTGTGATTCCCACCCCTAGTTAATACTGCTTTACTACTATAACCAGACCAGTACAGTCCACTGTTATTATAGTAGTCTTTAGTAAAGGTGTGTTGCAAGCCCGCTGACGCGATCGTCTGATAGGTGGGTTTTTCCGATTCATCCGCACAGACTTGCTTGGTGTTCTGTGTTCGTGAAGAACCTCTTGTTGACCGGATGTTGTCGCTGAAACGCCTCCATGTTGTGGTCTAAAGTCACTAACCCTCAACCGTCGCATGGCCCCCTGTGTGCTAGCGTGCAGCTCTTTAGCGCTTGCGGCTAACGCTAGCTCTCTGTCTCCCTCTCTCCCCCTGCAGATGGCAAGGAGCAGGGTCGGCATAGCAACGTGAGTACGGACACCCCGCCAGGAGTTGTTTATGGGATGTGATCTAAACATGAACAGGAACACCACAGACTGAAACTTTAGAAAACAGAACACTGTTTATTATTACCCATGGCACATGACCCATACTACTCCAGTTATGGCTCTCCTTTCACTCTCTCCTTCTCTTTCCTCCGCTGTTTTTCTCTTGCCCTTTCTCCCTCTCCCTCTGTACCTCTCTCCCTCTCCCTACTTCTCTCCCTCCAGTAGTTTCTCTGAGCCTGATGTTGTGGTCTTGCAGTCTTGTAGATCCGTCGACCGTCGTCGTAGTCGTGTTGTAGAAGTGTTCTGTACTGTTGTGTTAGAACAACTCTCTGTCTCCCTTTCCTTTCTCCCTCAACGTGGGTGTGCGTCTGTCTGCATGGGTGTGTGGTTATCTGTGCGTGTGTGTGTGTGTGTGTGTGTTTGTGTGTGTACATACGTATGTGTGTATATGGGGATCCAGGGGCCCCCGGGGACCCACCGGGGGGATCGGGGGCCCTGGGACCCGGAGGACGAGCGGCGGAGACAGGAGAGGTGGCAGCAGGACCAGGACCGGCTGCTGCAGGTACCCTGAGCAAGGCACCAGGTTGCCGGTGCCATTCCCTGTCTCCTTTAACCTGTACCATGGAGCAAGGCACCAGGGTGCTGGTGCCATTCCCTGTCTCCTTTAGCCTGTACCCTGAGCAAGGCACCAGGATGCCGGTGCCATTCCCTGTCTCCTTTAACCTGTACCATGGAGCAAGGCACCAGGGTGCCGGTGCCATTCCCTGTCTCCTTTAAACTGTACCCTGAGCAAGGCACCAGGGTGCCGGTGCGGTGCCATTCCCTGTCTCCCTTTAACCTGTATCCTGAGCAAGGCACTAACCTGCCAGGGTTGCTGGTTCCATTCCCTGTGTACCTTTAACATGGACCCTGGGCAGCCTGGCCAGGAACTTACTCAGCCAGGCTCACTAGTTTAAATTCCCTTTCTACCCTGTGGAAGGCGCAAGCCAGGGCTGCTGGTTCGATTCCACGTGTACTTCAACTTGTTGCAGCTACCCTCGGCAGCCAAGCAAGGCACTAACTAGCAGGGCTCGCCAGCTCCATCCCCTACATATGCTCTAGTTACTTTAAAACAAGTCCCGGTCTGTTCGACTCTGTCGTGACTCGTGAGGATCAGATGTAATTCTGGCGCCCTCTGCCGACAGGAAGAGGTTAAAAACATCGACGTTCAAAAGCATCAATCAGCTCATTGAGTCGATGGGTTTGTCACGTTGGTGGCATGCAGAATATAGTATATACCATGCATGTTTTAATGTGCAAAACAGCGTGAGCTACCATAGCATGTAGCCTCGCAGAGAGAGCTAGGCAGTAACACAGCAGAGTTCCGTGTGATGCTAGGAGAGATATCTCCTCAGCTAGCTTCGCTCTCCAGCCTCAAGCTGCTCCACCGTTTTAGTGTAGTTCACACATCGGCCACTAGGTGGTATCAGAACGCCCTAGAAAAATAACGCTGATTAACAATGCGTAGCTTTCTCTGAATACAACAATCTCACCGTCTCACGCAGGGAAGAGTGCATCTCATGGGTCCAGACAATAGAATAGAAGATTTTAAATCATCTGAACTCCAACTCTGATGTAGACAAGCCGGCTCAGCTCTGTTCAGGAGACTTAGTTCAGTGTTCTGTGGGCTCTGAGCTCGCTGCTCAGAGACTCTTGATGTTCTGCTGTCCCTCTTTCACTATTTACTTTCACTCTCTCTTCTGTCTGGCTATCTCTATCCCTCTCTCTACCTTTATCAACCTGTCCCTCTCTTTCTATCTCTCTGTCACTCTGGGTTTTACAAATATCAGGAAAAACTGGAATAACTGTTAACTCAGATTGAGTATATCTGTGAACTGTGTCGGTTGGAACACTTTGATTGGCTGCTTATTCTGCGTTCTCTGTTTCTTAACTCAACCCTCTCATGCCCCAAACACACTCCCGGATACTCCCTCCCACACTCCCTCACTCACTCACTCCCTCATACACTCATTCACTCACACACTCACTCCCTCACACACTCACTCCCTCACACACACTCATTCACTCACTTACAAGCAGGAGAATCAGCTGTGTGGGCCTGAAGTTTTGTCCCTGTGCTGGTGCTGATGTTGTTGTCGTGGTAACAGGAGCAGTATCTGCGGGAGCAGGAGCGACTGAGGGGGGAGTGGGAGAGAGCCCAGAAGGAGGTGGTGGAGGAGGAGCTGAAGTACCACCAGGAGGTGTGTGTGTGTGTGTGTGTGTGTGTGTGTGTGTGTGTGTGTGTGTGTGTGTGTGTGTGTGTGTGTGTGTGTGTGTGTGTGTGTGTGTGTGTGTGTGTGTGTGCAAGAGATATAAGGGTACTTCTATTAATAACTGTGATACATGTAGGTAATATTTGTTGAAACAGGGAGTAGGAAGTGTTCTATGTTTTAACAGTACCGGAGGACTATTGATAATACCTGTAGCTCAGCAGATAAACTCAGACAGGGCTATGGGTCTTACTTAGTGTTCTAGCATATTTAGTGTGATAGCGTGTTAAGTGTAATGGCATTTTATTGAGATACAAGAAAAATCGTCTCCTCAATGACTAAATGGTGTTAGAGTTTGGTTTATATATGGGAGGGCAGTGACTCAAGAGATAGAGCAGGTTCTTGTTCGACTCGTAGATGAGTGTCGAGGTGTCCCTGAGCAAGATTAATAACCCTTGCTTCCTACAAGCTGGCTGTGGCCTTGCATTAAATTTGGTCCATTTGCCATTTACCGTATATATTTATATATTTATGTTTATTGCTCTGTAACTCCAGGAGCGTAAGCTGCTGCAGGAGACTCTGCCCCCCCTCACCTCCCCCCTGCCCTCCCTCGCCTCCCCCCTCGCCTCTCTCCCCTCCCCTCGCCGGGGGATGCAGAACCCGCGGCCGCCACAGGGGGTCGCTGCCCCCTCGCTCAGCAGCTTGGAGAACCAGGAAAGACAGTCGGTGGGGATCTGATGATTATTAGGAAAACGTTCTGATACTATTATATTATATTGCGATTCTATTTTATTCCTATTTATATTTTGTAATATTCATTTTATAAATATTATATTGATGTTCAATTTTATTTGTTAGATTATATTATATACATGTTATATTATATACATGTTATATAGTCATGATATATTCTATGCATATTTTATTGTATTCTGTTATTTTAATTTTATGTTAATTTCACATTATATTGCATTATATTATTTTCATATTTATATAATATCGTATTATATTATATTCCTATTAATTTTCCTATTTTCATCCTTTCTGATGGCTGACAGGTTGGGAGTGAAAACTACAGAACGAGTGACATCAGCACAGCAGACGATAGTATGAAGACCGCCAAGAGGTCTGTGTTTACCTCATCACATGACCATCTTTCCATTATCACAGTCTGTCTTTTATCACAGCTACAGTCTGTCCTTTATCACAGCTACAGTCTGTTGTTATCACAGCTACAGTCTGTCCTTTATCACAGCTACAGTCTTGTTATCACAGCTACAGTCTGTTGTTATCACAGCTACAGTCTGTTGTTATCACAGCTACAGTCTGTCCTTTATCACAGCTAAAGTCTGTTGTTATCACAGCTACAGTCTGTCCTTTATCACGGTCTGTCCTATATCACAGCTGCAGTCTGTCCTTTATCACAGTCTGTGCTTTATCACAGCTACAGTCTGTCCTTTATCGCAGTCTGTGCTTTATCACAGCTACAGTCTGTCCTTTATCACGGTCTGTCCTATATCACAGCTGCAGTCTGTCCTTTATCACAGTCTGTGCTTTATCACAGGCACAGCTACAGTCTGTCCTTTATCACAGCTACAGAATGTCCTATATTATAATTCCAGTTAGTCATAAGGGAAGCTCCGTATTTCTGTGTGTATGCCTATGGTTTGACCGTGTCACTCTTGTCTTGCAGCTCTTTCAGTCTCAACAGCAGCCAATCAGAAGCTGTCCACCAGGCTATGCAAAACGGACAAAAGGCCTTGCCTCAAGCCCCGCCCACAACCATGCCCCCTGCCAGAAGCCCCGCCCACAGCGAGAAGCAGGAAGAGGTCCTGGACTGTAGCACCCCCAGCAAACCCAAAGGAGACCGCAGGTGTGTGTGTGTGTGTGTGTGTGTGTGTGTGTGTGTGTGTGTGTGTGTGTGTGTGTGTGTGTGTGTGTGTGTGTGTGTGTGTGTGTGTGTGTGTGTGTGTGTGTGTGTGTGTGTGTGTGTGTGATGAAACTCATCCAGATAGCGTCCATAATCCCTTTCCCCACAGCACATTAGAGTATGTATTTCCCATCTCTGTGAAACGGGCTTCAGTTCCTGATGACGGCCAGCAGGTGGCAGCACACTCCTGTCTATTTCCCCTCGTCGCTCTCCGGCCATCAGGCGCTCAAACCTCACGACAGCGTCGAAGATATTCTCGCCAATATCTGTCGTTAACTATTCCTGACGTAATGTTTAACTTCGCGTCGGGTTAGCGTTAACTCAGGACCGCTCAGGGTGGAGGCGGGTGGAGGTCTAAGTCACGCCCCGGTCTGCCTGCTGATTGGCTCCTCTCCGCGGGGCCCGGCAGCCAATGGGGTGCGGGCAGCGGTGTGACGTCATGTTGTTGCTGTCTGTTTTCAGGTGCCGTCCTGTTGAATTAAACTCTAAGCCCCCCCCCTGCCCCGCCCCCAACAGGTACTGTTTCTGCCCGGTCATTGCGCGCTCTGCTACTTACCCACAATGCACCGCGGGCCCTCCCCCCCTCGTCCTCATAATATGCGGCAAACAGAGGCTCTGTTGTCGATGACATCATCTCTGCACTCACACCCGTTGATCCCACACGCGTGTGCTTGTGTGTGCCTGTGCGAGTGTGTGTGTGTGTGTGTGTGTGTGTGTGTGTGTGCCAGCCAGTGTGTGTGTGTGTGTGACTGTGTGAATGTGTGTTTGTGCCAGTGTGTGTGTGTGTGTGTGCCAGCATGTGTGTGTGTGTGTGTGTGTGTCTGTGTGGTCGTGGCCGTGTATGCGTATGCCAGCGAGTGTCTGTGTGTGTGTGTGTGTGTGTGGTTGCGTGTGCCAGCGAGTGTGTGTGTGTGTATGTGTGTGTGTGGCCGTGTATGTCGTGCCAGTGTGTTTCCCAGTGGTAACCTGCTTCTTAATTCAAAATTCGGTGTATTCACAACCCAGAATAACCACTTTTAACCTGCTCACTGCGAGCTGTGATTCTAGAACCGCCCTGCAACCCGTCCAGCTGTTAATGTAGCTTCTACGGTTCTGAATCTACGCTTTGATTCAGTCTCTGTACTCATCTGCCTCTACGTTCACCACGAGAGCTCTAGAGAATTAGAATGAGCTTCCTGTTGATTCTACATGTTCTAGATCTATAGAACCAATCTCCTCTTCAGTGTCTGTCCTCTGTTCTCTTCAAGCTTAACTTTATTAAATCACCGATGAGTACGATTGACACCGTCAGGCTGGGGGACGGAGTCTGGGCAGGAAGCAGCTCCACCCCTTTGATCCTCCTTCTCTCCTCCTCTTCTCTCATTCTCAACTTATTTCCTCCTCTCCCCTCCTCTCCTCCTCTCCTCCTGTCCTCTCTGCTCCTCTCCCCTCTCATTCTCTCCCCTCCTCTCCTTCTCATGTTCTCCATTTGTCTTTTCCTCTCCACCTTTATCTCCTCTGTAATTGAATCACCCCCCCCCCCCCCCTCCCCCCAGGTCGGTGAGTGGCAGGAAGCTGTGCTCCAGCTGTGGGCGGGCCTTAGGGAAGGGCGCGGCCATGATCATTGAGACGCTCGGACTCTTCTTCCACATCCAGTGTTTCAAGGTACTCTCTCTCTCTCTCTCTCTCTCTCTCTCTCTCTCTCTCTCTCTCTCTCTCTCTCTCTCTCTCTCTCTCCTCTCTCTCTCTCTCTCTCTCTCCTCTCCTCTCTCTCTCTCTCTCTCTCTCTCTCTCTCTCTCTCTCTCTCTCTCTCTGTATCTGATGGTCTCTCGCCCCTCTCTCTTTCTCAGTGTGTCTGATGGTCTCTCGCCCCTCTCTCTCTCTTAGTGCGGGGTGTGTCGGGGTCTTCTCGGGGACACCACCACGGGAACGGACGTCCGGATCAGGAACGGACTCCTCAACTGCCACCAGTGCTACATCCGCTCCCGCTGTACGTACGTGTGTGTGTGTGTGTGTGTGTGTGTATGCTGAAGGACTGTATACTGGACTGGGATTCATTCTCTCTCTCTCTCTCTCTCTCTCTCTCTCTCTCTCTCTCTCTCTCTCTCTCTCTCTCTCTCTCTCTCTCTCTCTCTCTCTCTCTCTCTCTCTCTCTCTCTCTCTCTCTCTCTCTCTCTCTCAGCTGCTGGTCAGCCGACCACCTTGTGATGTACAGGAGACCAAAGATGTCGTCCTCCCCCTCCTCCTCATCTCCTCATCATTCACCTCCTCCAATGGTTCACCTGGTTGGCCCCTCCCTCTGCAGGGCATAGGCCAATCAGAACGGGCGGTAAAAGGTTTCAAGACTTGCCATGTACATGTTATCATATATGTTCATGAAATCTCAGCCAATGGATGCGATGTCCTGCGTGTGGCACCCCAGAATCTCCCCTGTTCGACCAATCAAGAGACTATCAGATCTGACCAACGAATCAACTTCATGAGGTGTCTGTAAGACCCTCCTTATAGAAACCTGCTCTATATAGAGGCTCCTTATCGACACCTGCTCTATATAGAGGCTCCTTATCGACAACTGCTCTATACAGAGGATCCTTATAGACACCTGCTCTATACAGAGGATCCTTATAGACACCTGCTCTATACAGAGGATCCTTATAGACACCTGCTCTATACAGAGGATCCTTATAGACACCTGCTCTATACAGAGGATCCTTATAGACAACTGCTCTATATAGAGGCTCCTTGTAGAGTACTGCTCTATAAGACCTTAGAGACAACTGCTCTTTGAGAGGATCTTTATAGACTACTGCTCTATGAGAGGATCTTTATAGACTACTGCTCTATGAGAGGATCTTTATAGACCATTGCTCTATAGAGGATCTATCTAGAGTTGTAGTCCTTATGTGTCAAATATAAAGGTTTTATTCCTGGTCCCAAAGAGCAACGTAAAGATGAGCAGAAAATAACTGAGTATGTAATCACTGGTATCCAGGTCTTAGAGATATTGTTATTCTAATCTAGAGGTTTTGATTTGTATGTTAAGGATTTCTTTACGCGTAAACTCTGAATGTGATTGGCTTTAGTTAAGTGGCTGTTCCTTCTGTCTCCTGATGACCCCAACGAGGGATGTCTGAGCTGCGTTTGACCTTTGAACTTTGACCTTTTCACCTTACTGACCCATGCAGTAAACAGGCCTTGGCTGCGGTATTTTGCTTGAGATAAATAAATATTTTGTATTTATGATGATGCTTCGTCGATAGAGCAATAACATATTTACCATTTTTGTTATTGTATTACTTTACAACATAAAGCATATTTTTATCCGTGTTATGGAATCATGATGTACAACGTATGCAAATGTCCTGCTCGTTGAACACCGCCTGATTGGCCGGCCGGTCAGCGGGGGACTTAACGAGGAGCGAGTAACGAGGGGTAACGAGGGGAGAGTAATGAGGAGAGAGGAGCGAGTAACGCGGGGTAATAAGGGGCGGGTAATGAGGAGAGAGGAGCGAGTAACGCGGGGTAATGAGGGGCGGGTAAAGAGAAGAGAGGAGCGAGTAACGCGGGGTAACGAGGGGTGATTAACAAGGGGCGAGTTGCGAGGAGCGAGGAGGGTGGAGCGATAGCGTAAATGTGCCTTAGGGTTAGCAGGACAGAGCTAGCTGGTCTCTCAGACCGGGGGGACCGCACGGAGCCTCCGTCTGGTCGGTCCTGAGGATTTTCACCCTCATTTTCACACTAAAGAAATTGCCGAATTGAAATATTATCGAAATGGGTTTCATTTTAAATGTTGTTTAATTGCACCGCAGCTGTTTTTCGTGTTTGTTGAAATTGCAGATTTTAATATGATCACGTTAAATAATCAGCCGACGCGTTCGTGTGATTTAACGGCAGAAGTAATATCGGCCGAGCGGCGCTCGCACCGCTGGGCCGGGATCTGTGGCATTGCGACGCACTCTGGTCCAGATGTGGTCCAGTGGCGGTCCAGACGTTCTGGTGCTGAGGCTGTATTCAGAAGCACGTTGAGCCCACACCGAACGACTCTCCGCTCTCCGTCTCTCCAGTATTCCTGCGCTCTTCCCATTTGTATTCTTCTTTAGCTTCTGGTTCGGATGTTGCTGAGGCTTCTGGGTAGGATCCGTGGCTGGGAATGAGCTGGTATTTATTGTCATATGCACCCGAAGACTTTGCCAATAGGAGCAGGTCAAATGCAGCGGAATTTCTAGCATAATGTATGTTTATAAATAAAACGTATAAACCAAAAGGAGAACTTGTTTTTTTCTCTTAATGTTTCACCGTTGCACATGTATTTGTATTTGTCTGAATAGATTTACTTTAAGCACAGCCCTACTACTACTACTAGATCTACTAATCCTTATAGATCTACTAATACTAATATATCTACTAATACTTATAGATTTACTAATACTAATATATCTAATAATACTTATCTACTAATCCTAGATGTACTAATACTAATAGACCTAACAATAATAGATCTACTAACACTAGATCTAATAACACTAATAGTTATACCAATATATCTATACTAATTGATATAAAAATACCAATAGATCTACTAACACTAATAGATATACTAATATTTATATTAATACTAATAGATCTATACTAATAGATACACTAACACTAATATATCTATTAAGACTATAAACTCAACTAATTCTTACAGATCAACTAATACTAACAGATCTAGTAACATTGATAACATTAATTATAGCTCTAACACTCAAAGGTCTACCTTACTAATATATCTATTAATACTGATGGTAATACTGCCTACTATAATCTTTATGTGCTAGTGCAGATGCATCCTGACCAGCCTAACTACTGTCGGGCAGATGAGCGAAACTAGATGACGATTTTTAATATTTAGTAAAGCTTGCTTTGGACCAACTTCATTGTTTTGACTTCATAACTAACGTCGTAGCCTGGCTGCGCCTGCGCTCTCCGTGCCTCACACCTGCAGCCCAGACCTTATCTAGAAATTACCGTATTTATCCTAATATAAAAACGACTCAGCCGTTTTATCATCAATAACAAGTGACGAAGCATCTTGGACCATTATTTTTTTATCATCAACAATCATTTCAATGGTACACCTGGAAAACTATGTGCACGTGTAGAAATAGTTCCTTATTCTTAAATATAAGCATTCATGACCTACATATAAATAACTTTGAATCCGGACGAAACGAGTTACATAAAGTTCACAGAGGAGGAGGGGAGAAGGGGGGGGGGGGGAAGAGACGACATGCAAATGAGACGAAATAAATACAAAAGCTTGCATCACTTCTGGGTTGAGCAGAATCAGAGGGGTGTGGGGGGAGCGGAATCGGGGGGGGGGGGGGGGTGCTCCAGAGATGAACTACGTCAGACGAGAGTACACGACACCACAAAACACTTGCGTACAAACACACACAAACATACAGGGGGTCTGTGGGGGCACTGCGGGGCGTTGTGCGGTTCAAGGGGGCGGGGCTCCGTTCTTATTGATCATTTATCGATCGGTGAACGGAAACCACCGCGAGCCCTGAAATCTGTGATGGGCCGCGTGCGTGACGACGATCTAGAAAAACAAAATGATGCACGCGCATCCCCCCCAACCTTCTCAGTCTGTCGGGGGCGCGCGGCGCGTCTTTTTCGTCCTGAAACAAGAGTCAGCGGCGAGCGGACGACGCGCCTTGTCCCAAACCTCGACTCTGATCGGATCGGTGATCGGTGATCGATGCTCTGCTGCTGTGGGGGTGGCTCGATGACGTCACATTGTGATTCTTCTAACCTGACCGCGCGAGGAGCCGGGGAAGGAGAGAGCGACCCCCGCAGCGGAAGTCGTCATCGTCCTGTTGACGTGTATGTGTGTCCTTCGGTCATGTCCCTCCCCCCCACCCCTCTCACACTCCCCCCCCCCACCTACAGTCCTCCTTCCCATCCACCACGGACCCGCTAAAACATGCCGCTCTTCACGAGCGCCGCCTTGTTGGCGCCGTTCTGTCTCTGCAGGGACGACAGCACGCTCGCGAAGGGCCCGCCCAACGAGTCTGGGATGGAGGTGATGGTCCCGGGGCCGCTGGCCCAGGAACCTTGCCCCCCCTGGGACCCCGGGACCCCCATGGAGCCCGAGGTCTTCCCCGGGTCCCCCTGCCCACCGCCCGTGCTGCTGAGCGCGCCCCCCGCGGGACTGGGCCCGGAGCAGGAGGAGGGGGGCCCCGCGGGGTGCGGCCCCCCCGGGCCCCCTGTGCTGTCTGGGTCGGCGCTCTTCTGCTCCTTGCTGTCCTCGTCGCGCGGGTCCGACTTCTTCCCGGTTCCGTTCTTTGCCGCAGCAGCGGCGGCGGCGGCCGCGCGCTCCTGCTTGCGGAACTTAGCGCGTCGGTTCTGGAACCAAACCTAGAAATACGAGAGCTAGATCAGTAATCGATAATCATCTGATCATTAATATGATCGTTAATATTATCGTTAATATGATCAGTAATATGATCATATTACTTATCGATGATTATTAATAAAACACCACGTGATCAAATAATGTGAAAAGTGGAAACATCATAAAAAAGTATGAAATTAAAACTTTTACATAATGACACCGATAGACGTCCTGCGGGGAAAGTAAAATAATAATATTCCATATTCGATAGTGCGTTTATTTTTTTAGTGTGTTTGTATTTATGTCTCGTGCTGTAGTGACGGTGCAGGTGGGCGCGCGCGGGGGCATACCTGCACGCGGGCTTCGGTCAGGTCGATCTTGAGGGCGAGCTCCTCGCGGGTGTAGATGTCCGGGTAGTGCGTCTCCGCGAACACCCGCTCGAGCTCCTTCAGCTGCGCACTCGTGAATGTGGTCCTGATGCGCCTCTGCTTCCGCTTCTCGTTCAGCCCACCGTGGTCGGTGAACAGCTTGTAGGGAACTGGAGGAGACGGGGTGACAGGGTCCCGTTAGGGGGCTAGACAGGGTCCCGGGTCGCGGGGCGCGTGGACACCCGGTGGTATCCGGGTCACCAAGCGGCAGTCAATTTAAAATGCAGTATTTTGTCTAAAATGAGTCGCGCGGCGATATCATATAGGCGCGCGAGTCGCTGAGATGCGGAGTCGCTTCGCACCGCGCGCCGTGATGCGCTTAAATGTAGCCTAATGTTTCCTTAATTGTAATCTTAACTTGATTGTAATGTTAACTTAATTGTAATGTTGACCTAATTGTTTGGCTTGGGGTTGGTGAAGTTGTCATAATGTTGTGATGTACCGTAATGTACTGCCGCTCCATCTCATCTCATCTCGTTATTAAGATGCTTCTCGTCTCAGAGTAAATAAATGATTCTCTCCTTCCTAAGATGATGTTGTTGGCGGTTAGGGCGCGAGCAGGACAGCATAACCCGCTAACCCAATTACAGCCGCCTGCAATCGCTCCTAACCTGATAAATCCGCTTCATTTGGGTAAGCAGATTCGCTTTGGTAAATAGTAAACACGTTTTGGTCTGGAAACGCAATCACGGGCTTTATAAAGACGACCTGGTTACCGGGAGCGGCTCGCGCATGAGGCTTACCTGCGGCGTAAGGGCTGCTCTGGTGGTCTCGGAGGGTCCCGAGGCTGCAGGAGCCGGGCGCGAGGGACGGGCAGCCCGCGGAAGCGCCGAACGATGTCCGGATGGGGTTGTACTGGAAGCCGCTCGCCTGGCTGCACGAGCTGAAGTCGGCGTAGGCGGAGGCCAGGCTGCCGCTGTCCATCCCGGCCATACACGACTCGTAGGCGGAGGAGTTCAGGTAAGAGTATTCCATTTTATACATCGGAAGAGGCTTCGTGGAGACGGAAAGACGCACTTCCTAGGAAACCAAGAAAAATATGTGGAAACAACAAAACGCGAAATTGGATTTAAACAGACGGAGAGGAGGACGCGCGTGACTCGTGGCGTGGCGGGAGTGGGGCGGAGGAGATGTTGACTGGTCGGCGGCCGCTCCTCGACTGGCCTGCTTTATAGGCGCCTCGCCCGCTTTTATGAAAAGCCCCCTAAGAGCCGCCTAGCCCCCCGGTCTCTAGAGCATCCAGCGCTCCTAATAAACTTGGCTCTTTCCGCTTGGACAATAGCAAAGCGTTTGGTCTTATTGCTCGCGCTTTTTTACATGACAATAACTCATCAGTCTATTGGGCTGGCACTGGGGGCCTCGCGCTGTCCAACCTCCCTCCCATTGATCCGCTGCGTCTCTAATTAGAATTTAATACCGCGCGCCATTACGCGCCAAGCCTCCGCGCGCCATCCACCCCTCTCCTCTCTAACCGCCATCTTGCCCTTTAATTCAATCACACCACTTGGAAATAATGAAAGTTGGGTGACGATTCTCCCTGATCCAATTTTCTCCCCGAGCTTTTAAGCCTTTTAAGCGCGCGGATACCTTGGGCAGATTTCACGTTGGATCCTCCGCGTCTCTCTGGCGCGCGCTGCGGACGGCCTCGCTGCTTCTCTCGTGACTGCAGATGTGGAGGCTGCTGCTGCCGCACGACACACACACACACACACACACACACACACACACACACACACACACACACACACACACACACACACACACACACACACACACACACACACACACACACAACACACACACACACACACACACACACACACACACACACACACACACACACACACACACACACACACACACACACACACACACACACACACACACACACACACATACACAACAAACAGATATGCACACGCAAAACAACTACACGCATAAACACACGCGTACACGCGCATGCACACCCACAAACGCAGACGCACACACGGTTAACTGCGACCACTCTGCTGTTTGTTTTTATTCTTTATTTATTTGTAATTATTTGTATTTAATTAAATCGCATTTTTTTTCTTAGGCTACTTCAACGAAATGACAAAAATAATGTCAAGATGAAAGCTGCAACAGCTTTACATCCTGAATGAGGGATATCAACCCTTCGACCCAGATGTGTGTTTCCCGCCCGTCTGTCGGTCTATTTATTACCCAACACCCCGGCTCCAAGAGGCCTTTATCTCATCAGCTTCGCGGCCTTGATTCAAACGAGATCGTAATTACTATTATTGGCTTCATAATTCCCTTTATTCGGTGAAGAACATCTTTGTAATGAATGCGAGGAACTCGCGTCCAACCTCTCCGGCTGATAATCCGGTTTCCGTAATGAGAGGAACCTTTTGGTTTGTGTTTACACCTCCTCCCTCCGTACCTCCTCTCCTCTCCCTTCTCTTCTCTCCTCTCGTCTTCT
>OLKM01000041.1:683518-742072 GCA_900291075.1 Melanogrammus aeglefinus
GTGTACAGAACTGAACATATTGAGAGCATCAAAATATCTCTAGTCTACGATACATATACAATACACTATATAAAGGCTATAAAACAATACGCTTCTCTGAAGGATATTCTGTTGATAAGGGTCCAACAATTCACTAATAACTTCAGATTTATTAATATTCCACTAATATTGAATAATGGCCAATGTTTTGAAGGAACCAATAATAAAACTACATGAAGGAGAATAAATGATTTTAGAGCTTTTTCATACTGCATTTACACACAGTTGAATATTCCCCTTAGCGTTTACTACAGTTAGTTTAATCTCCTGTTAGATTTCATTAATAATGATGAACCAAACCATCGTTGAATCAGGAGATTTCAAGGTGCTAACCTTACAAGTTAATGCCGAACATATTCATTATTCATTTATCTCCAGCAGACTTCATGTGAAACATATTTGGTAGTTTGACATCATTGTTCCCCCATCCCCCCCCCCACCCCCCACAACCATCTTACAAACTTAGTGTGTGTCATACGTCCTGGCACTTAAAAACAGTAATTGTGTAGAATCTTATCCTAGCTATCTGTGTTGTATACGGGGAATGGCTTAACCTGGTGATTGTTAGTGCTTGGCACTTGGCTCTATGAACATCCTGACCATACAGAGATATATTGTTGTTTCTCTTTCTTCTGACAAATTGACTTATTGTATGTTGCTCTGGATAAAAAGCGTCTGCTGAATGCCCTAAATGTAAATAAATGTAAATGTTCAAAACCTTGAAACAAAAGGTGATTCTACATCAAGTTGGGTTCCTATAACATGTAAAGAATAGGTATTCAACAGCATGTTCCTTTAGCATGTTAAGACTGTGAGTGATTCTACAACATGTAGTGTAACATGTTCAGACCGCTGAGCGCGCCGCGGGCCACGTGAAGGGTCCAGACTGTGTCCCAGACCCCCGGTCCTGACGGGTCCAGACCGTGTCCTGGACCCCGGTCCTGCTGTGTTCTCCCGCTGCTCTCCGCGCCGACGCCTCGCAGATCCATAAGCACTGATCTGATTGGCTGCAATCCCTAAAGAGTAACCAGATGGAACATCTGATGTACATCCCCCTCATCCCCCTCAATCCCCCTCACCCCCCCATCGCCCTCACCCCCCTCGCCCTCCCTAACCCCCCTCACCCCCTCACCCCCTCACCCCTCACCCCCTCACCCTCACCCTGGTTCCCAGCAGAATGTCACTGTAACACAGAGCTATAAAGACTAGAACGGAGACTCACGGTGTCTCTGGCGGTCTGCGATGGATCTCACGGTCGTACCCCTTGTTTTCTGATTCTAGGTGCTCTGGTTCTAGGGGTTCTGGCTCTAGATGTTCTGCTTCATGTGTTCTGCTTCTACGTCCTCCTTCCAGTTACTTTCTGAGGACTGGTTCTATACGGTCTATGTGTTGTGGTTCTACACTCTCCTCATCCCTGCTCTCCTCTGAGGACTGGTTCTATGTGCTCTAGTTCTATTTGCATTATGTGCTCCTCCTCTAGCTCCTCTCTGAGGGCGGTTCAATGTGTTTAGTTCTATGTGTTGTGGTTCTACGTGCTCCTCCCCCTGCTCCTTTCTGAGGATCGGTTCTATGTGTTGTGGTTATACGTGCTCCTCCCCCTGCTCCTCTCTGAGGAGTGGTTCTATGTGTTATGGTTCTATGAGGTCCTCCCCATGCTCCTCTCTGAGGATTGGTTCTATGTGTTGTGGTTCTACATGCTCCTCCCCTTGCTCCTCTCTGAGGAGTGGTTCTATGTGTTGTGGTTCTACGTGCTCCTCCCCCTGCTCCTCTCTGAGGAGTGGTTCTATGTGTTGTGGTTCTACGTGCTCCTCCTCCGGCTCCCCTCTGAGGAGTGGTTCTATGTGTTGTGGTTCTACGTGCTCCTCTCCCCCTGCTCCTCAGTGGTTCTATGTGTTGTGGTTCTATGAGCTCCTCCCCATGCTCCTCTCTGAGGACTCCTCATGACAGATCGCCCGATCGGCACTTCTGTGCAGCGAGCAGCTCGGTGTTCATCAGCGCCGCCGGAATGTGATCAGGTCCCCCTGACTCCCCCGTCGCCACGGTGATGAATCGACCTATTAGAGGTGATGTTTATGCAGCAGCCCCCCCCCCCCCCCCTGGCCAATCAGAGCCCAGTGGGCCGACAGGTGAATCCCCTCGTCAGCGAATCATCTAGAACATAATAAAGGGGCAGGAACTGGGACCGGAGAGTACTGTAGTTCTACTGTAGTAATACTGTAGTACCAGATAAGTACTACAGTGGTACTACATTAGTAATACAGTAGAAAAATACTACTCCTCCTTAGTATAGAGTAATACTAGACTTACTAGTAGTACTATAGTAATAACTTTTAAAACGTGTGGTTAGAAATCAATTGGAAAGGAATTAGAAACTATTAATCTATTGGTCTATTAATATTGTTAATTGTTATAATTAGTGGAAATCCAGTCCATGTTATACCAGAACAAAGTCATTTATAATCACTTGTAAGTGACTAAGCACTTAGTAAACACTTATATACATTATATGTGTAACCTATGTCCTCTAGAGAGATAGAGGCCATTTACAACCCTCATCATGCCCATCTTCCTCCTCTTTATTAACCTAGTTTCTGATTGGAGGGTTTGTTTAGTAGTAGATGTATATGTGGGTTGACATGATATAAATACCCTCATTCTGGTAATTCATGTCAACACTATTCCTTTCTTAATAACATCATCCCCGTGATCTGCATCCTTTTATTTTGACAACAAAAAGCACACTGGAGATTCTTCCTTTCCTGCATCTCCAGTGGAACCCTCTCAGCCAATCAGCTGCCAGCTCATGGTCGCCGGGGCAACAGACGAGATGGGATGAAATAATAATAAAGTTTTGTTTGAGTAAAAAAAAAAACACCATTGCATTCCAATAATAGCTCCTCCTCTAATCCAATCGCAGGGCTCTCAGTGGACTTGTGTTTTTTGTTCAATATCTCGCAGCACAAAGGCCGTGAAATATGTCTGTCCTGTAATCTCCGCTACACAGAACCCTGTCTTTATGAAAACCAACCGCGCTTTGTTCATCATTCCGACAATAAGAGACCAGGCACTCTAACCATAAGATACACCTTGCTGCTGCACTGCTGCTGCTGGGATAAATCACGTAACCATGAAAGACAAGCCGTTTATATTCCAGTTATAAATAGGGTAAACATGAACAATAAGCTGTTTATATTCCAGTTATAAATAGGGTAAACATGAAAGATAAGACGTTTATATTCCAGTTAAAAATAGGGTAAACATGAACGATAAACTGTTAATATTCCAGTTATAAATAGGGTAAACATGAAAGATAACGCGTTTATATTCCAGTTAAAAATAGGGTAAACATGAACAATAGCTTTATATTCCAGTTATAAATCAAGTAAACATGAACCATAACAGCTTTATATTCCAGTTATAAATCAGGTAAACATGAACAATAAGAGCTTTATATTCCAGTTATAAATCAGGTAAACATGAACAATAAGAGCTTTATATTCCAGTTATAAATCAGGTAAACATGAACAATAAGCGGTGTATAATCCAGTCCAACGTCTTGTGTCCTGCTGTGACTTTCAGACCTTTCCTCCCTTCCTGTCTTCAAAACAAACAAGATGGCGGGCTACTTCCTGTGTGTCCTTCTGGTCCGAGTCTCCTGTTTGTTGTTGTGCATGCAGATCAGCAGCCCGGGGGAGGGGGCTGGGGCGGGGGGGGGGGGGGGGTGTAGATGGATGTCATGGATCCCGCCGTGCTGACCTTTGCTGTAAGACCCTCAGCAGACATCACAAACTCTCACATCAATTTAGTCCAATTGGATGTGGCAGCTCCCTGCTAACTCGATTTGAGGAGCAATGCACCTGTCTCTGCATTCTCTCCCCACAGGGAGGGAGGGGAGGGGGGGAGGGTGGGAGAGGGAGGGGGGGAGGGGGGCATCCCAAGGCACCGGCACGCACTCCCGCACACACAGGCTCATGCACGCTCACTCTCTCTCCCTTACTCTGTGCACAACATGTGTGTGTGTGTGTGTGTGTGTGTGTGTGTGTGTGTGTGTGTGTGTGTGTGTGTGTGTGTGTGTGTGTGTGTGTGTGTGTGTGTGTGTGTGTGTGTGTGTGTGTGTGTGTGCGTGCGTGCATCTGTGAGTGTGTGTGTGTTGTGTGGTCCTGCGCATGAGTGCGTGCTGCATATGTGTGTGTGTGTGTGTGTGTGCATGTGTGTGTGTGTGTGTTGTGTGTGTGTGGTGTGTGTGTGTGTGTGTGTGTGTGTGTGTGTGTGGTGTGTGTGTGTGTGTGTGTGTGTGTGTGTGTGTGTGTGTGTGTGTGTGTGTGTGTGTGTATGTGTGTGCAGAATGGTACCTAAATGCCATTATGCATCATTAGCTCCATTAGCACTGTTTATCCCACTTGCAATATTAGCAAAGTTATCACCGTTATTATTGTTGGCAGTGTTAGCATCATTAGCACTGTTAGCATCCTTAGTGACATTGGCAATGTTAGCATTGTTAGTACCATTAACTGCACTAGCAGTGTTAGCGAGTGGTAAGAGCTACTCTGAAGAGAGTTGAGTTAAGGTATCCTCGCCTACTCGTGTGTGTTTCTGTGTGTGAGTGTGTGTCTGTCAGGAGTGTGGTACTATGGCATGAATCGCCATGCATACCAAGTATACATCCTGACCACACACACACACACACACACACACGCACGCACGCACGCACGCACGCACGCACGCACGCACGCACGCACGCACGCACGCACGCACGCACGCACGCACGCACGCACGCACGCACGCACGCACGCACGCACGCACACACACACACACACACACACACACACACACACACACACACACACACACACACACACACACACACACGCATACACACACAGCAGGCCCCCAGCTGGTCTTGTGTTTTCCTCTCTGCCCTGCTGGTATTGACTGGGCGGTCAATACCAGCAGGACAGAGACTAAGTTGGCCATTCAGTTACCATCGACCTGACCGGCCTATACTGGACCCGGTCTACACTCAGACCCTACTGGACTTCACTCAGACCCTACTAGACTAGACCCGACTAGACTACCCATAGACCTGCTAGACTAGCCTAGGACCAGACCCCCTCACCCCTTGCCTCACTGTGTCCTCCAGACCTGTGTCTCTTCTGGCCGTGGGTCCAGCAGAGCGAGAGGTCAGAGTCTCCACATCACAACAAACACCACGAGGCCAGCGGCTCTGAACTGATCAGACACATTACAACGTATCTCAGAACAGTTAGGGTAAGGGCCATAGCGTGGTCACAGTAGAGAGTGTGTGTGTATGTGTGTGTGTGTGTGTGTGTGTGTGTGTGTGTGTGTGTGTGTGTGTGTGTGTGTGTGTGTGTGTGTGTGTGTGTGTGTGTGTGTGTGTGTGTGTGTGTGTGTGTGTGTGTGTGTGTTGTTGTGTGTACAGGTTTCTAAACTCTGTGAGGCTCCAGTCAACCACAGAATGGCCTCCCTCCCCGCCCCCCCCACAGAGACTCCCACCCAACCCAGGGCCCCTTCCCCCACCATCCGCTCCCAGAGCCCCGCGGGGATGGGGGGGGGGGGGTCCCAGGGCTCTGACCCCCCCATGCCCCACTCCATAGACCAGTCCGGGGCTTTTAGGGGCTGGGGGAGAGGAGGAGGTGGTGTGTGTGTGTGTGTGTGGGGGGGGGGGGGGGGGGGGGGATGCTGAAAGATTGATGGTATAAAATTGGATGGAGGAGCAGGAGGAGGTGGGGCAGGAGCAGGTGGTTAAGGAGAAATGTCCTCCTTAATGCCCTGCCTGCGAGTTAATCTAATCACGATGAAGAGTGGCTCTGGAGAGGAGCAGGAGGAGGAGGAGGAGGAGGAGGAGGGAGGGGATGAAGGGATGGAGCGACGGACAGGCAGACAGAGAGACAGACAGAGAGAGAGGTAGGGATGGATAGAAAGACAGATAGACAGATAGCGGGATGGATAGATGGAGTGAGAGATAGTTCTATAGATAGTTATATAACAGGGTTTATGACTGAGGCTGAGGGTCATGTGTTGGTGTTGGTGGTTTCAAAGGCTTCCTGATAAACTTCAGAGTGGTGAAGTCCATCAGGAGTAAGTCTCACCTGTTCAGTCCCCAGGTGTGTCCTCATGTAGCACTCCCTCCTTCTGCTTATCTAGTTTATTTAAATGGTTTGTCGCTTAGCGAAACACAACATGTCAGGCTAATGTCTGACCTGGCAGGAAGGACGACTGCAGCTGGTAGAATCTAATCTCAGAGATATCGCGTGTTGTTGGAGGGCAGTAATATCCCTCCTATGATTATTGGTTCACATGTGTACTCTCGTGTCTCCTCTCTCCACTTCTGGAAACATCCGTCCTGCTGAGTATTAATGGCACACAAGATGGAGTCTGTTTGTTTTCTGCCGGAGCTGTGGTTTATCAGACCCGCCTGTCAATAAAACGGCTCTGACAGCACGTGAAACTCTCTCCGTGAAATCCTCCTCATCTTTCATCTTCTCCCCCCTCCTCCTCCTCCTCCCCCCTCTCCTCCTCCTCTCCTCCTCTCCTCCTCCTCTCCTCCCTCCTCCTCCCTCTCCTCCTCCTCCTCTCCTCCTCCTCTCCTTCTCTCCTCCCTCTCCTCCTCCTCCTCCCTCTCCTCCTCTTCCTCCTCCTCCTCCTCCTCCTCCTCCTCCTCCTCCTCCTCCTCCTCCTCCTCCTCCTCCTCCTCCTCCTCCTCCTCCTCCTCCTCCCCCTGTCGGTCCGGTCTTCCCTTGTACTGCGCTCTCCTTTGCGTCTCTCTCTCCCTCTCCAAGATGTATTGATAATTTCCCACAAAAATAGGATTTGAGTTTATTCTACAGAGCGAACACTGCGCTGCGCTCCTGAAGTGGATCTGGTTTTAGCGGGGGACAATAAGTCGCGGCCGCCGGTCGCTGCTTATTGTTCAGAAGAGACCGTCTGCGTTACAGGAAGCAATAGAGGATAATCACATCACGCATGTCTCTGCCTGCGCCGACACTAACATTCATCTGGCCCGCCGCGGCCCGGCCCGGCCCCGTGACGATGGCACGTTGCCCCGGTTACAGAGGCGCGTTGCCATGGGGACAGTGGTGCAGTGAAGTCCCGAAACCAGTCCGGGACCGGGGTGTGTGTAGACTTTATATACCGGCTCCTTTAGGACCCGATATAAAGGTTATTACATATGATTATATAGGTTATTAAATAGGTTAATAAATATGATTATATAGGCTATTAAATATGATTACATATGTTATTAAATAGGTTATTAAATATGATTATATAGGTTATTAAATATGTTTATATAGGTTATAACATATTATTACATAGGTTTTTAAATATGATTATATAGGTTATTAAATATGATTATATCTATTATTAAATATGATTCTAATGATTAATAAATATGATTATATCGATTATTATGATTATATAGTTTATGAAACATGATTATACGGGTTATCAAATAGAATTACACATGTTATTAAATATTATTAAATCAGGTTTTAATAAAAAATATGATTAAATAGGTTATTAAACATGATTGTATAGGTTATTATATATTTATATTTCAGTTATTAAATAATGTTATATAAGTTATTAAATAATATTATATCGGTTATCAAATATTATGAAATAAGTTATTAAATATGATACCTGCTGAGCCACCTTTGTTAATATATCTTAATGTAAAGCTTTGATAAATCTCATTTCTGATTCTGATGTTAGTTGACCAAGGCTCAGTCAGAGCAGAACCGGTATAACCAACCTCTAGGCAGCCTCTAAACAACCTCTAACCAACCTCTAACTAGCCTCTAACCAACTTATAACCAACCTCGGGTTAAAACCGGTATAACTAGCCTCTAACCCGCCTCTGGTTAAAACCGGTAAAACCACCCACTAACCACCCACTAACTAGCCTCTAAACGACCTCTAACCAACCTCTAACTAGCCTCTAACCAACCTCTAACCAACCTCTGGTTAAAACCAGTCTAACCAACCTCTAACCAACCTCCGGTTCAAACCGGTATAACCAGCCTCTAACCAGCCTCCGGCTCAAACCGGTATAACCAACCACTAACAGCCTCTAAACGACATCTAACCAACCTCTGGTTAAAGCCGTTATAACCAGCCTCTAACCAGCCACCGGCTCAAATAGGTATAACCAACCTCTAACCAGCCTCTGAACGACCTCTAACCAACCTCTAACTAGCCTCTAACCGACCTCTAACCAACATCTGGTTAAAACCGGTATAACTAGCCTCTAACCATGCCACCGGCTCAATCCAGTATAACCAGCCTCTAACCAGCCTCTAAACGACCTCTAACCAACCACTAACTAGCCTCTAATCAACCTCTAACCAACATCCGGTTTAAACCGGTATAACTAGCCTCTAACCAGTCTCCGGCTCAAACCGGTATAACCAGCCTCTAACCAGCCTCCGGTTGAAACCGGTATAACCAACCACTAACCAGCCTCTAACCGACCTCTAACACACATCTGGTTAAAACCGTTATAACCAGCCTCTAACCAGCCTCCAGTTCAACCGGTATAACTAACCTCTAACCAGCCTCTAAGCGACCTCTAACCAACCTCTGACTAGCCTCTAACCAACCTCTGGTTAAAACCGGTATTACTAGCCTCTAACCAGCCTCTAAACAACCTCTAACCCTCAAAGCGGTGATCCAGCACCAGGGCATAGGAGACTCTGGGGTAACGTGTGATGGGCGTGCAAGGCTGTGTGAGGTGAGGAGAGAGAGAGAGAGAGAGAGAGAGAGAGAGAGAGAGAGAGAGAGAGAGAGAGAGAGAGAGAGAGAGACGAGAGAGAGAGAGAAGATAAGAGAGAGAGAGAGAGAGAGAGAGAGAGAGAGAGAGAGAGAGAGAGAGAGAGAGCAGATGGTGAGGAATGGCCGCTTTTACCCGAGCAGACAAGCAAAGAAAAACAAGAACGCAGGCCAACATGGATTGTGTGTGTGTGTGTGTGTGTGTGTGTGTGTGTGTGTGTGTGTGTGTGTGTGTGTGTGTGTGTGTGTGTGTGTGTGTGTGTGTGTGTGTGTGTGAATATAGCTGTCTGTCTTGTGTGGGTGTGTGTGTTTGTTATTTGTGTGAGTCTGTGTGTGTGTGTGTGTGTGTATGTGTGCGTCTGTGTGTGTATGTCTGTGTGTGTGTGTGTGTCTGTGTGCGTTTGTGCATCTGTATGTGTGTGTGTGTGTGTGTGTGTGCTTCTGTGTGTTTGTGTGCATCTGTGTGTGTCTGTGTGTGTGTGTGTCTGTGTGCGTTTGTGTGCGTCTCTCTGTGCGTCTGTGTGTGTGTGTGCTTCTGTGTGTTTGTGTGCATCTGTCTGCGTCTGTATGTGTGTGTGTGTGTGTGTGTGTGTGTGTGTGTGTGTGTGTGTGTGTGTGTGTGTGTGTGTGTGTGTCTGTGTGTGTCTGTGTGTGTGTGTGCGTGTGTGTGTCTCTCTCTGTGAGTCTGTGTGTGTGTGTGTGTGTGTGTGTGTGTGTGTGTGTGTGTGTGTGTGTGTGTGTGTGTGTGTGTGTGTGTGTGTGTGTGTGTGTGTGAGGGCCAGGGGGGTTAAGTATGGTAGCAGGGAGTCATACTTCAGAGTGGCAGCAGGAGAATCCAATCAGGGCCCGGAATTCAATTACCCGCCTCTGAGGGGCCCCCCGACCGGCTGCTATAGGGGGCCGCCTGCTGCTCACCAGGGCCCCAGCCTCAAGACCGACACCCACATGACCAGCCTCCCAGGACCCTCTAGACCCAGGCCCATAAGGCTGGGACAGGGCCTAGACCCCAGCCTCTATAAGACCAGCCTCCAGACCCAGACCCACAAGACCTGCCTCGCCGGACCCCCTAGACCCAGACCCACAAGACCAGGACCCCCTAGACCTGGCCTAACAAGACCAGACTCCAGATCCAGACTCACAACATCAGCCTCGCCGGACTCCCTAGACCCAGCCAAGAGAGAGAGAGAGAGAGAGAGAGAGAGAGAGAGAGAGAGAGAGGAGAGAGAGAGAGAGAGAGAGGAGAGAGAGAGAGAGAGAGAGAGAGAGAGAGAGAGAGAGAGAGAGAGAGAGAGAGAGAGACTCTTTGTCGCCTTCATGTTGTTGTTGTGATGTTGTAACCTCCGCCGCGGCCCGGCCTCCATTACCCGGCCGATCAGATTATCGTTACGCTCCCCGGTCTGACAACAGCTCTGCGGTTGGCCTCGCACTCACCCCAGAGCCAGCTGTTAGCTGCTAGCCATTAGCCTCTGGTCTGTGCAGTTAGCTGAGAATGTTAGCGGTTAGCTGCTAGCCCATTAGCTGCTAGCCGTTAGTCTCTGGCCTGGGGCAGTTGATTGGGAACGTTTGCGGTTAGCTGCTAACCGTTAGTCTCTGCCATCAGGCTGTTAGCTGAGAAAGTTGGCGGTTAGCTAGCCCAATAGCTGCAAGCAGCAGGAGCAGCCGTTGACTCTGGACTGTTAGCATTAAATGGCTGAATGTTAATCCAGCGTTTAGCATCTGTAGGCTAGCTGATTGTTATGGTCGTCATTGAATTATTCGATTGAAACAGACCACTGTTATTTTATAAGAAATATGATAACAAGACCACGTTTAGACGACTGTCACCACCACACAAGACTGAGAGGTAGAATGGTATCGCTTGATTACGACTCAGATCTGATCGTTAAGGCCCCTGGTACCTGGTAAGGAGACCCCATGCATTCAGCCCCGCTGTGTTTCATTAGCGGGCTGTGATTGGACGCTGCCTTGTAATCAGGGATAGTTGATGTAATCAGGGATGGTTGATAGCGAGAGCATGTGAAGCTATTTAGTAAAACACTGTTACTAAAACAGTACAAATGCTGGTTCATTCTCCGTTTTCACAGCAGCTCTTCTGGGATAGTCTTACAGTTAGGCTATATAGGCCTAGTATTTATGAGACAGTATTCTTAGTAAATATTTGTCTTATATTTGTGATATTACTATTATTCCCGTCGATTCAGTTCTCTCGTGTTTCTTATGTTTGGGAAAACATTTAATATGCAGATTAAATGTACAGTAGGCCTATAGTAGCCTAAATAATAGTAATAATATTAATAATGATGATAATACAATCATGAACTCAAATTGTATGTTAATAAACGAACAGACAGCAAATTCCAAGATAAATTCTTTAAATTTCGGTTTATTGTTTATTTTCAGATTATCATCATTTAAAAAAATGGACAAATTTCATATCAGCAATATAAATTTTGTTACATTTATCATCGTATTTTACAGACATCAAGATTATTCAAATCAGGCCACTATACAGTAAAAATTCATCCATACTATTTCCTCCATGGAACTAAACGGGAGAAAGCTCTTTTTGTTCCAATATGAATATTGCAGTCATCTCCAGCACAGTTATTGTGTAAAAAAGGAAACGGTGTTGATTGATCGGTGAATGGTTAAGCAGGCTTCATAACAGCTCACTCTTTGTCCCCCGCTCTGCGGTGAGCGGGTCGCGGCGGGCCAGCGCCCCCGCTGCCCCCGCGCCCCGGCCGGCCAGCTCCAGCCGAGCGGCCCGCGGGGCTCCGTGTCCCCGCCGCTCGGAGCAGATTGCCGGCTAATTGTGCCATTGAGCGCCGCTGTGAGCCGGGGGTCGGGGCCGGACTCCAGCCGTCCGGCCGCACAGCGGTGATGTCTGGCCGGCCCGGCGGCTCTCGGTGAGCTGGGGTCATCTCCGTCTGCGCATGCGTGGTGCACCTGTTACAGACTAGAGCGAAAGAAAACTGTAATCATGCACTCATGCATGTTAATCTATATCTATATTTATATCTAGGCCTATATATAGATATAAATATATATCGAGGTCTTTGCTTATTATTTGTTAATCACTAACCACTAATCAATACGGTAGGCTGATCGTTAACGTCAATAATTTAGATTATTAAATGCATCTGATGTTATTATCATTTCTCTCTCCCTCTCTTACTCTCCCGCCCCCCCCCTCCCTCTCTCTCTCCTCTCTCTCTCTCTCTCTCTCTCTCTCTCTGTCTCTCTGTCTCTCTCTCTCTCTCTCTTCTCTCTCTCTCTGTCTCTGTTCTGTCTGTCTGTCTGTCTCGTCTCTCTCTCTCTCTCTCTCTGTCTGTCTCTCTGTCTCTCTCTGTCTTTCTCTGGTTCTGTCTCTCTTCTCTCTCTCTCTCTTCTCTCTCTCTCTCTCTCTCTCTCTCTCTCTCTCTCTCTCTCTCTCTCTCTCTCTCTCTCTCTTCTCTCTCTCTCTCTCTCTCTCCACCAGCTATTTTCAACCCCCCCCCCCCCCCACACGCACATAGACATCCGTCGCTGCACTTACCCCTCCATCAGACGGCTGCTAGCTCAATGGCTAAACGGATTAGCCAAGTAACAGACCCCCCCCCCCCCCCCCGGGTCGGGTGGGGGTGGAGGAGGTGGAGGAGCGGGCCCTTCATAGCGGCTCTATGGAGCCTGTATGCGCCTTTCTTCTGTCGGAGCGCGCCCTTGCCCTCGCCGTCATCAATCATCCGCGAGCCCAGACACCCGGCCAATCACAGGCTTCCAGGAAGCTATAGAAGGGAGAGAGGGAGAGGGGGGAGAGGGGGGAGGAAGAGTGAGATGTGTTACCGTGGCGGCCAGGCTACTTTGACTGACGTCTCACTGGTGGGTACACCGCGCGCGAACTCACGCGCACGCCCACACAACCACAAACACACACGCATGCACGCGTACACGAACGCGCGCGCACACACACACATACACACACACACACACACACACACACACACACACACACACACACACACACACACACACACACACACACACACACACACACACACACACACACAACAGACACACACACACACACACACACACACACACACTAGATGATAATTATAGCGTTTGTATAAAAAAAACACCTGCAGGTAGGCCTATTTTGAGGCCGAACAACACAAGGGGGTGGGGGGGTACCTCAGAGTTCAGACCGGTGAGAAAGTAATCTAGCTTTGAGACGCGGCAAAGATGCGGTGGAGACGCGGTGAAAATGTGCCTCTGACATCACTTTGTGTTTTTCATCAAACCTCGACGGCGTGTCGCCTCGCGCGCTGCCCTTAACTTTTTTAATAACGATTTCTCTTCTCGCGCTCCGCTCCGGGAGGAATCCCGCAATCCGATTACAGCCTCCGTCCTCCCGCCCGCAATAAAGACACCGCGGCGGGGCGGGGAGTGGGGCCGCGCCCGTCAATTAGAGCTTTATTACCGGCCCTCACCTCAGGAAACACTGCGGCCTTGCAGGCCGCTGAAATTAAACAATTCTTCAATCCCGACAAACGCTCGAGACCTTCGGAGCTCCCCGCGTCCGGGGGGCAATTAGCAGCGCTGTAATCACCGCGAGCTGTTATCAAAGAGCCCCGGTACCATTAATCTGCCAGTTGACCCCTGACCCCGGGCGGACACCGCGTCAATACGGGATGATTAGCCAGCACTCCGAGGCCGCTTAAGGAAAGCTCCCGTTGGGGACCAGAGGACGGATTTATGATTCATACGATTCGTCTCGCTGCTCCGCGTTTGATTAAAAAACCTCGGATTCCCTCAATCACGCCTCGATCACTTTGGTCGGAATCGGAATGACTGAAGTGCTGAGAAACCTCGGTTGGGATCACGACGCTTCGTGCTGTGATTATAATAACTACTGCAACCACACTGTTATAATATAACATACCTTTATGCGTATATAGTTACAGTTATATTATAATTATAAAATATATATAATATTCTAATATATTCTGATATAATTGTGAGAGATATTTATAGGCCTACTTATCAATATATATATATATATAGAGAGAGAGAGAGAGAGAGAGAGAGAGAGAGAGAGAGAGAGAGAGAGAGAGAGAGAGAGAGAGAGAGAGAGAGAGAGAGAGAGAGAGAGAGAGAGAGAGAGAGAGAGAGAGAGAGAGAGAGAGAGAGAGAGAGAGAGAGAGAGAGAGAGAGAGAGAGAGAGAGAGTCAGTTTGGGAGAGAGTGAGACAGATATATAGAATGAGAGAGTGAGTTTGAAAGATAGAGAATGAGAGAGTCAGTTTGAGTGTCAGTGTGAGTGAGACAGAATGAGAGAGTGAGAGTGAGTTGAGAGAGAATGAGAGAGAGAGAATGAGAGAGATATATGGAATGAGAGATATGAGTGATAGTCAGTTTGAGAGAGAGCGAGTGAGACTGATAGAATGAGAGAGTGAGAGTGAGTTTGTGAGAGAGAGTGAGAGACAGAGAGGCATCGCCTGCAGGTATCCCCCTGATCACACGCATCGATTAGGTGACGTCAGACACGGTTAAAGGACCCTCTGTAACTCACGCCGCATTCCTCCCGGATGTGTGTTGGTTCCCAGTGCGCGCGGCACGTATATGTCTCTCTTGGCGCATCAAAGGGCTCCATTTATCATCGGGGGGGAGGGGGGGGGACAGCTCCGAGCTTCTACCTTCTCGGTCCCAGACCCGAATTCAGCATTTTTATGAAAAACCTCCGTCATTTTGATTGATGAAATCCAAAGACGCGGAACACAGTGCCGCAGCACCCCGACCGCGCGCGAACGGCAGGGTGCTGCAGTGTCCCATTGTGTCGCAAGGAGAAAGGGGCGCGCGGGAGAAAAGCGCCGCGGAGAGAAACCGCCGATTGGGTTCAAAAGGAGCAGAAAGCGTTTCTTTACAGCCACTGGGAAACGGCGGCTTCCCAGTGCGCGTGCATGCGTGTTCGCATGTGCGTGGATAGAAGCAGGATAAAGCTAGTATATACCGTTAGCTGTGTGTATATGTCTGTGTCTGTGTGCGTTGTGTGTCTATCTGTCGGTGTGTGTACGTGCGTGTGTGTGTGTGTGTGTGTGTGTGTGTGTGTGTGTGTGTGTGTGTGTGTGTGTGTGTGTGTGTGTGTGTGTGTGTGTGTGTGTGTGTGTGTGTGTGTGTGTGTGTGTGTGTGTGTGTGTGTGTGTGCGAAACCGTATTGGTCCGTAGGCCTACTATTGGTAAAACACTCTCGCGTTTGTTTTGACAAAAACACCAAACATATATCCGTGTATCCTGGAACTGGGGGATGGGGCGAGTGTGGGAGGGGGGGGAGGGGGTCGTCTCAGCTCGTCTTGTTGGGCTGTGATTCATAACGTCAACAGTGGAGTCACCTGTCCGCCCTAATCGTCGCGCGCTCCTCTTATTAAACACCGGCGCGCAGAGGAACCCGGCGATATTACTTAACCCGCGTCGCCCGGGGGGCCTCCATAAATCTCCCGCTAACTGCGTTTCAGCCCAAGTCCTCCGGGCGGGAGCCAGCTGCTGCCAGACAGACACGGCCTTGTCAATTACCCGCTGACGGGCCCCCGGGCCACAGTGGGACTGCAGCCCCGCAATTAGCGTCCATCCCGGTGCGCCTAAACGGCCCCACGTCGGCCAAGTCCCGCGATACTTCTGAATAGAGCGCTCTGCCCCTGGCGCGCCCTCTATTCAGAAGCATCGCGGGACTTGTCCGTCGTCGGCCGGGGAAGCCTTGGAGTCCGCTGTTGGTGTTGATGTTGCCGCCAGCGGATCTCCACTGTGCGGCTCGTAGCGGGTCTCTGACAATAAATAAACGTTGGCGCAACAACATTGTCCGCGTGCTGACAAGTCGCAGAACGATTGCTCACCGCGCGCCATTGTGGCCGGTGTCACCGCGAGCAGCTGGTGGTGCCATTCCCGGGTCCTCGGCCGGTGGCCTTTGCCCTCGTGAGGGTGGGGGTAACTCCGGACAGGGTCGCGCGGAGCCCCTGGTCGCTCGGGTCAGCGCGAGGAGCTAAAGTTTTCGCTGAGCGGCAGCTGAGCGCGAACAAAACCTCCTCAGCGCGCAGGCCGTGGAGTCAGGGGCGGGCGTTTGTTGAACTAATTAGCGCGCTGGGCGGGCGCGGGGGGGGAGGGGCGGTTAGGGACCGGGTTCAGCGTACAGGACGGGGACACGTTGCTCCGAAGTTCAAGCGCTGAGCAAACAGAGAGAGAGAGAGAGAGAGAGAGAGAGAGAGAGAGAGAGAGAGAGAGAGAGAGAGAGAGAGAGAGAGAGAGAGAGAGAGAGAGAGAGAGAGAGAGAGAGAGAGAGAGAGAGAGAGAGAGAGAGAGAGAGAGAGAGAGAGAGAGAGAGAGAGAGAGAGAGAGAGAGAGAGAGAAGAGAGAGAGAGAGAGAGAGAGAGAGAGAAGAGAGGGAGAGAGAGAGAGAGAGGAGACGAGAGAGGTGAGAGAAGAGAGAGAGAGAGAGAGGAGAGAGAGAGGGTCGAGGCAGTGGTGGGCAAGAGCGTGAAGACAAGCGGTGAAGATGGGAAAGTTTGGGGAGGAGGGGTCGTGTCATCGGGTCAAGAAAAGTCAACAAGAGAGCGGTCTGGATGACAGAAGGAATTTGATATCAAAAATGCATAAATCTTCACGTGAGGGGCGGGCGCACAATGGGGACAAAGGGCGCGAGTGGCGGAGTCAACATGGTTGAGCTTTTAACGGTCACCATAAACCACCGGGGCCGCGCCAGGGCGGCGCGCTGACGGGCGATGCGCATCTCGCGGGAGTTCTTGTTTTATTCAGGTTAACGCAGGATCTGACATCTGACGTCATCAAATAAGAATTAAACGAACGTTAACGAATACAATGCGTAAAACGCGTAAAATCCATTCCGAGCTCATTGGAATGGCGTCGCCAGGAATGCGCGCGCTGAAGTTTTGATCCCGTCCCCTGAAGACGTCTGCTCAGACCCCTCTACTGGTCCACTGGGGTCCGGACTGGGAGCTTCTGGGCTCTGATGGCATTTCTTATGGTGGTCTGTACTGGTCTCCCTACTGGTCTTACTGTCTTCTACTGGTCACACTAGTCTCTGTCTCTACAGTTCTAGCCTCGGTCTCTGGTCCGGTCACCAGACTCCAGTCTGTCTTCTCTCTACTGCACTCTGTTGGGTCTCTAATGTTCTCCACTCGTCTGGTCTCTCCTTGTCTCCTCTGGTCTCTAAAGATCTCCACTCGTCTCCACTGGTCTGCTGTCTACTAGTCTGGTTTGTCCTTGTTTCTACTGGTCTCTAATGGTCTTCCCTCTACTGGTATCTCTTTGTCTCTACTGATCTAATCTTACTGGTCTGGTGTCTACTGCTCTGGTCTCCCAGGCTGTAAGGGTCTTCTCTAATGGTCTGGCCCGGTCTGGTGTCTACTGGTCTGGTCTCTACTATCTGTACTGGTTTGTTCTACCGGTCTCTACTGGTCCGATGTCTACTGGTCTTCTGGTCTCTACTGGTCTGGTCTAACTGGTCCCATGAGAACTGGGGTTGACCTTTGGCCGGGCCGCAGCGGAGCGTCCCAGCATGGCGTCGCCCCCCGTCTCCCCCCCTCGCCCCCCTCTACCAGACCCCCCCCCCTCTGAACTCCATACTTCTGGACCAAAAGGCGCTATTAGAGAAATCCTTCCTTTTTGACAATTTAATAGTGCAAACCAATCATGTGTGTGACACGCCTCATTCATCTCCCCGGAGAGACAAAGCCCGGTCTCTCCCGGCGTCTGGACCGCCGGACCCGCCAGTCAGGCCGCTTGCTATTTCCAGACCCCCGGACAATGTCTGCATTGTGGGGGCCGCCTGGCGTGTTTGTGGAGCCCCCACAGGCCGGAGGAGTGGATGTTTTACCCCCAGGACGACTCATAATGTGGAGCGTCACAGAGTGGGACGTGAACGGGACTCGAACCCGGAACCCTGTCCTGAACCCTGATGGACAGACAGACCCAGAACCCTGAAGGACAGACAGACCCTGACCCGGACGGACAGACAGACCCCGCACCCTTTCGGACAGACACGGTACCCAGCCCTGCATCCTGAAGGACAGACCCGGAACCTTTACGGACAGTCCCGGGATGAGGCTTTCAAAGCAGGGCCCCATCCCTCCTCTGAAAGCCACGTCTCAAAGCCAGGGAGAGGAAAACACGCCTTGCTAAAATTGCTTGAATCCCAGAGTTATGAATTTGTTTGTGAATCAATTTGGGGGTTCTGGGTATTTTGCGAGCGGTGTTCCGGGTAACGAGGCGGGATGGCTCCCGGGAGAGCCCCCCCCCCCCCCCTCACCGCTCTGCAATAAAAGCGACAGCAGCCCCCCTAGACTACTGTAATTTTTAATATATATACAATAAATGTTCAATTTGTTTCCTGAAATGACGGGAAATAATAACGTCACATTTTGCAGCCATCCGTTACCGCCAGAGGATGTGCATGTTGCCCCCCCCCACCTGATTAATTCACCTGCGGATCGTGTTTGATAAGCAATAACAGGACCGGGGGGACCGCCCCCCGGCCCACCGGCCAATGGGAGCGCAGCGTCCGCCGGCAAGGTGTGACTGTGGCGGTTTTTAATCTGTCAATATTAAATTCATTAAAGTGGGATTAAAGCCTAATGCAGCAGTACAGCAGAGAGAGGGGGGGTTCCCAGCCTTACAGTGTCAACACCTCTGAGAGTTAGGGCCACACTTCATAACAACAAGGAGATAGTTTATAACCTCTGGTAACTCACTCTTTTTCATGGGTTTGGTACTCTATGTTGTGTCATGAAGGCCTGTGGGCCTCAAACATTATCTCTGATGAAAGATGATCGCTGAGATGTTGGATTAGCTCGATTATTTGCCTGGTTAAATGTAGGCTTCACAAATGATATGTAAATAGAGATGCACTATGCAGATACATATACATAGTCATATGTAGATACTACAGATGATGCAGATTAGGATGAAACCAGAGATTTCATTGACTGAATAACAGCAGTGTTATCTGACATTATTAGAGTGTAGGACTACACACTCTACACACTCAAACTGGAGAGTTAATGGGTTGTTATTACTTTTTGAGTGGCATATCATTGCAAAAATATTTGATCAATCAAGAACTTTAAGTGGGCTAGTCTGCATAATAAATATAGACCTGGACACAAATAGCAGTTGCAAGGCCACGTCTAGGCTAGGCTAGGCTACAGGATATCTTAAGGTAGAAGGCTATGCTATAGCAGCACAGTGCACTCTTGGTGTCTGTGTGAACTCGTATCTCACACATGTTTACATGATAGATTGATAATGCTTTGTGACAAAAGCCTGGAGGCTAAGAATCATAGGAGTTAGTAGCTGTTGACTCTCTTAGATGTTTTTGAAGATTCTCTCTGAACACCAATAAGGGGGGATGAATAAAGAACCTCTTATCTTAGCGTAAGGCTATTGTTAGCTTACAATAGCTTGGTCTAAGCTAATAACGCTAAATCTCGCCGGCTAACGGCGGCTATATTTCGTGGTTATTGTTTAAACATTGTTCCAGTCCCCTCTGCCCCGACGTGTTGTGGCCCGGAGCGGTTTCCCAAACGGTCACGACCCCATGAGGGGCTCGGACCTCATGAGTGGCGCCATTATCCGCCACGGCGACCAGAGACTCAGACACAGACCCCATTAACGGTAATGCTTTAACTAAACTCCACAATAAGGCAGCTGCCGCCTAAAACTCCCTCTGTGGTTTAAGTTCAACAAGGAAAGAGGCCAATCACGGTGTGAGGAAATAAAACAACGAACCCTATACGCGGTTATACTTATTAGCTCGTTCTACTGCGGCACCCCTCAGGGCTTAGAGGGGCCCCCGGACCCCCACTTTGACCACCCGGTCTGGAGCCTCAGGAGAGGTGTCCTTCTCTAGATCATCAGTGTCCTTAGACCCTAAGTGTCCTTCTCTAGATCCTCAGTGTCCTTAGACCCTAAGTGTCCTTCTCTAGATACTAAGTGTCCTTTGGCCCTAAGTCCTTCTCTAGATCCTAAGTGTCCATGGACTCTACTTCGTTCTCTAGATCCTGTGTCCTTAGACCCTTCTTCCTTCCCTAGACCCTAAGTGTCCGTGTCCATATATTATAAGTGCCCTTAGACCCTCAGTGTCCTTAGGTCCTTCTCTAGAGGAGATCTATGAATTCGTTCTCTAGTCTTGAGTCTCCGCTTCCCACGGATTTGTTTTAACACGAACAATTCACCAGGAAAATAGAATAAATAAATAAAAGGTTAAGGTTTAGATATAATTACATATTTTTCATTCAATTTACTCCGTAGTCTATATTTTTTATTTTTATTTTACACAAGCCATGAGTTGAGTTTTTTTTGCTCGTCATGAGTCTATTTTGTTGTATTCGTAGGATAATCAATATATTCATGACTGATTATCAGTCTATATTATAGCTCATATTTATGCTCATAATAGCTCAGGGTTCAGGTCGAGCAGATAAACATTTCCTCGAGCCTGAATGTTTAAAAAGGTTGTTGTGGAAATGTATTTGTGTAAATAAATGTGTGTGTGTGTGTGTGTGTGTGTGTGTGTGTGTGTGTGTGTGTGTGTGTGTGTGTGTGTGTGTGTGTGTGTGTGTGTGTGTGTGTGTGTGTGTGTGTGTGTGTGTGTGTGTGTGTGTGTGTGGATAAATGTGTGTATAAATAAATGTGTGTGTTTAAATAAATGTGTGCGTGCGTGTATAAATAACTGTTTGTGTATGAATAAATGTGTGTGTAAATAAACGTGAATAAACGGCTATGATTGTGTCTCTAATTGATTGTGTCATTATACGGCTTTGTGTGTCTCTATAAACGGCGCGGTGTTCCAGCGTATTGTTCGAGGCTCCAAAAGGTCGTGTTTGAACTATCTGATGAATCCTGTGATTCCGCGACAGGCCGGCCGGGCTGTGACCGATGACGGAACGCCCAAACCATTTGTTGAGGCAATCCCGAATCAATCCCTTCAGACCCCATTCAGCCGCAAACAAACACGCTTTCAGAGGACGGAGGAAGAACCAGTCCACTGCCCTGTGTAAACAGGAGAGTGGACTGGTTCAGGGTAAGCCGGTTAGCGGGACTCGACCCGACACTCCCTCCTCTGACCGGAGTCAAACCTGGACCCACAACCGGGTTCACAAGAATGAACCTCAAATACATTACTGAACAAGATTTGTGCCTATAAGCCTTGTAATATATGCTATAATAATATTAAACTATATTATTAACATTATTAACCACACCAGAAAATAAAACAAATCGGAATAGTATTAGACTTGTTATAGTGACATACAACAATTATTATTTTGATGTCATAATTATAATAATAAATATCATAATCTTAAATGTAGGATATACTGTAGGTGGTTTACTAATATCACGAGGCCAATATTTAAAGTATTTATATTTTGTTTATTTCATTTCATTGTGCCTTTACGTCGAGATTCTTATTCTTATTTATTATGTCAAGCGAAAAAGCGCCGCGTGAGACCTCCCTGCATGTGTACGCGAGGCCAACCGGTTGGAGGAGCAGGGTCTACCTGCCCGCGCGAGACCAGGCTTATTATGCAATTCTTATAACATTCTTATCATTTCGATTAATAATACGATTAATAAAACTAAATATTGTTCATCATCTTTAATTCTTCTTCGGATGACACAGGCGCATCGTCTGGTGCGCCTGTGAAGAAGAAGAATTGAGAGCTGAGGAATTGAGGACTGGACGGTCTGTGGTCTCTCTGAGGCCGACGGTTTCTCCGAGGCCGACTGTCTCTATCATATAGGGGGTCTTATGGAAAGATCCTGTCGTGGATAAATGATCCGCGCGCGTGTAAGTTCTCCATTCGGTAAAAAGATACGTCATGTAAATACATCCGCTATAATTATAATATAATAAACTATAATATATTACAGACCAGCCGGACTGTTTAAGGGGAACGAAGCGGTTTCATTGGGTTTGGCTCTGAAGCGGGCGGACGGGGCGATTCTGGATCCTCGAACCTGTCTGGAGCCGCTGTGCCCCCCGGGACCACCACCGTGCCCCCCAAGGGACCAGCCGCATGCCCGCCCCGGGACCACCGCCGTGGCACCCGGAACCAGTGGCCGGTCCCGTCTGTCTTCGGGGAACCAGGCCTATAGGCCTACTCTCTCTGGTATAGAGAAGCTCTATAGCGCTGAAGAGGTTCGGTCTGACGAGGAGTTGAAGTCGAGGAGCTCAAAATCCCTAAATTGATTCAATTTTTAATTTTTTTTAAAAAAATTATTGTTTATTTTAAGTCTGGCCGTTATGATTTGAAGATGTTACTGATAAACGTGACAAATAAAAACCACGACATGACCCTCATAAATGACGAGAAGAACCATCTGCATGATTATGATAACAGCCTGACGCTCTGATTTATGATGTGAGTTATTTATTTAGGCCTATTTATTGTATTGTATATTATTTTGTATTTTATTAGAGGGATCTTTTTTTAAAGGCCTATTTTTGTTCTTTATTTTGAGTCCTGGCATTATGATTAATGATTTATATAAAAAAAACTTGGGTCAGATAAATCAAATTAATAAATGTGACCAAAAGCTCGCTGATACGAGCAAAACGCGTGTGAACGCAGAAGGTTTAAACGCGTGAAAGTGAGACTTTATGAGCCTTCCTGGGTCTGGCCCCCCGCGGAGAGGGGCTCCAAACGGCCGAAAGGTCCTCAAGGAATTCTCTCGTCACGACGTGACGAGCTTCTCTTAACGAACACTCTCGTTCACATCATTTCACCAAAGCACCGAAATCCACATTGTGTTCCTGACCGTGGATCAGACGTTTGTTCTGCTGGTGAGCAGTGAAGCGGAGAGCCATGCGGAGGATAAAGAGGACACTGAAATAGAGAGGATACTCACATCTCTGACGACCTTCTGTCATTACGCGCTGCTTCCCAACACGATGGTGTCCAAACTCTGCGACTATTTCTCAGGGATTCTCTTTAACAAGTGAAAGTTGGCTTCCTCCTCCTGCCCCATTTTATACATGATGAGCCGTCAGTAATGGGATTATTAAACAAAAACGTTTCAGGCGGCTGGCGTTAACCTTTTTTAATGCCTAATTAGGTTTTGCAAAGAAATAATTAGATTCTCCAGTGCTTACACTGCCTATATTTTCAAATGGCGTCCACAGACAACACTCTGTGCCAACCCTCTTGGATCATACGTGGTAGGCTACTGTAGCAGTCATATATACGATTTTAAAACATGTTGGGACCAAATAAGATGCACTTAGAGCTAAAATAATTATCTTCAACCCGGTGAAAGCTCGTTCATGAAAAACCTAAATAAAACCGGTCGAGCGGCGACCTCTGGTGGCAGGACGCGGATCTATACCACCATTTAGATTATATTTACCGGTATAATTATATAGCCTATATATATATGTGTGTGTGTGTGTATATATATATATATATATATATATATATATATATATATATATATATATATATATATATATATATATATATAATATATATATATATATATATATATATATATATATATATATATATATATATTATATATATATATATATATATATTTATATATATATATATATATATATATTATATATATATATATATACACGTACAGTATATTTATCTGGGTCATCTAACCTAGGTTTTTCATATATATATCGGAGTAACATTCTGCAGAAATGGGGAACTGAGTCTTAACTGTGGTGTTTTTTGAACGATACATGTGTACAAAGCAATGTATTCAGAGTCCAGAGACATTATTTTATTGTGTAAAGATGAATCTGTGCTTGATTCAAGCATAAGCCTATACATGAGCATCAACCGATAGTGAGGCTATCGAGGCTTGAGTGTGAATCTTCTGTTGGGAGCTGATGTTAGGCCTACATCTGGATGGTCCCAGGCCAGTCCCATTGGACGATTCTTGTCCCGGTTCTCCTCACACACACACACACACACACACGCACACAACACACACACACGCACACACAACACACGCACCACGCACGCACGCACGCCACGCACGCACGCACGGCACGCACGCACGCACACACACACACACACACACACACACACACACACACACACACACACACACACACACACACACACACACACACACACACACACACACACACACACACACACACACACACACACACACACACACACACACACACACACACACACACAAGAAACATATCCGCAGGGTGCCATCGTCATGTCTACAACAGCGCTCTGCCGCCCTCTCGGGGCGGTCTTACAAAATGACATGTGTGCATTAAAATAAATAGATATATAAAATCTCAACTCTGGACAGGAATACTTTCCACCTGTAGTTTACGCAGTGACAAACCGTACTTTATTATAGATACATGTATCCTTGTACATTTTTATGTCCAGTTATACCCTTGTATTCATAAACATTACAATGACAAGACCAATGTGACATTTACATGGATTATGAAATCCAACTGAAGCAGTGGAGCGCTGAAGTATCGCGATAGTAATTCCCTTCGGGATCGGGAGGTCAGCTGATCGTTTCACCGGAGCACCGTGGGACTCTGAACGCCGTCATCACTAGCCCACCGGAGGATCATTCATCCGCTCATTCAGCCCGTAAGTGGCTTTAAAGTCTTTATTCCGTGAATATGTAGCCCGGTGCCGCCATGTTCCCCACCCGTTTGAGCGGCTCTTCGGGCGGTCTCATCCCGGGACGCTCCGCGTTACCTGAGCGACTAGCTACAACACGGCTAACCTGTTAGCATGCCAAGCTAGCACTGGCGAGAATGTTCTAGACATCCTGCTGGTTCAGCGCTAGTGCTAACACTAGCTGCAACACGGCTAACCTGTTAGCATGCCAAGCTAGCACTGGCGAGAATGTTCTAGACATCCTGCTGGTTCAGCGCTAGTGCTAATGCTAATACTAGTGCTAGTGTAGCCTGTGCACTTGTCTCTGCTAGTGATGCAGCAGCTAAGGTGCTAGTGCTAGTGCGTGCTAGTGCTAGTGCAGCCTGGCCACTGGGCTCTGCTAGTATTGCAGCAGCTAATGTGCTAGTGCTCGTGCTAGTGCTACTGGTCGTGAAGGGATGAGACCCTGTGTGTGTGTGTGTGTGAAGGGGTGAGACCCTGTGTGTGTGAAGGGGTGAGACCCTGTGTGTGTGAAGGGGTGAGACCCTGTGTGTGTGAAGGGGTGAGACCCTGTGTGTGTGAAGGGGTGAGACCCTGTGTGTGTGTGTGTGTGTGTGTGTGTGTGTGTGTGTGTGTGTGTGTGTGTGTGAAGGGGTGAGACCCTGTGTGTGTGAAGGGGTGAGACCCTGTGTGTGTGAAGGGGTGAGACCCTGTGTGTGTGAAGGGGTGAGACCCTGTGTGTGTGAAGGGGTGAGACCCTGTGTGTGTGAAGGGGTGAGACCCTGTGTGTGTGAAGGGGTGAGACCCTGTGTGTGTGAAGGAGTGAGACCCTGTGTGTGTGTGTGAAGGGGTGAGACCCTGTGTGTGAAGGGGTGAGAGACCGTGTGTGTGTGGTGTGTGTGTGTGTGTGTGTGTGTGTGTGTGTGTGTGTGTGAAGGGGTTAGACCCTGTGTGTCTGTGTGTGTGAAGGGGGTGAGACCCTGTGTGTCTGGAGGGGTGAGACCCTGTGTGTGTGTGAAGGGGTGAGACCCTTTGTGTGTGTGAAGGGGTGAGACCCTGTGTGTGTGAAGGGGTGAGACCCTGTGTGTGTATGTGAAGGGGTGAATCGTGGAGGGGTGAAGGGGAGAGGGCCTGTGTGTGAAGGGGTCAATGGGGGAGACGTTAGGGCAAGGTGAGGCAACAGGACGGTCTCTTAAGGAGGTGCTGATCTGTGTTTTTTATCAACAGCAAAACGAAGACGTTAATCCTCCGAAGATGTCTGACACCGACCAGCAGACCCCGCCTCCGGCCCCACGCACAGGGCCCCTGGTGGGTGTGGCCCTCCTACATCCAAAGAACCACTCTATAGAACCTCTCTAGAACCCCTCTATAGAACCTCTCTAGGGCCCCTCTATAAAACCTATCTAAAGAACCTCTCTAGGAACCCTGCTCTAGAACCTCTCTAGGAACCCTGCTCTAGAACCTCTCTAGGAACCCTGCTCTAGAACCTCTCTAGGAACCCTTCTCTAGAACCCCTCTAGGAACCCTGCTCTAGAACCTCTCTAGGAACCCTGCTCTAGAACCTCTCTAAGAACCCTTCTCTAGAACCTCTCTAGGATCCCTCTATATAACCGCTCTCAAAACTCTAGAACCTCTATTAAACCCCCCTAGATTCTACATTAAACCTCTTTTTAGAACTTCTCTGTAGAACCTGTCCATAGAATCTGTCCTTTAGTCCGCATGTAGCAGCAGTAGCTATAATCTCTATAGAACCACTCTGTAGAATCTCTCTATAGAACCTCTATTAAACCTCTCTATAGAACCTCTATTCGCAGCGTTACTGACAGCCCTGACTGACAGGATTGTGTGTCAATCAGGAAATGTCATGTATAGTAAACTGATGCATTTAGACAACATTACTTTCCATTTCCTTGAAACACGGTATTGATCAGAAAGCTGTTCCCGAAGGTGATGTTACGGGCTGAAGTCATCTTTAAGTAATCTTTATGTAGCTGGTGGGGTGCTATCTTGAGCCTCACTCCTTCACTGTCCTGGGGGACAGGACGTGTTGGGATGGTCCTCCACTCTCCTCTGAATCGCTGAACCTTTCCTCCACAGCAATTCCTGCTGAGCAACAAGTTGGAGACGGCCATGTGGCTGTCCAGGCTGTTCACCGTCTACTGCTCCGTCATGTTCATCCTGCCGCTGCTCGGGTACGTCCGGGGCCCGGGGTGGTGGGGGGGGGGGGGACATGGTCCCTAGGCCAGGTCCTTTGTAAAGTTGTTCCAATATCTATGCCAGTGTCATAAATTCCTCCGATACCGTCTAGAATGCAGTATCGGGTATTGCGAGTACGCAAGTTTATGTGCCGATCCGATACAGACACTAGCTCATTTACTACACAGAGAACTTCACAAACAGTGCAGTGTTATGCTGCGTTCGATACCCTACGTGCGTTTGAGCTCCCAAGTCGGAAAAGCGTGGATGCATGGACGCTTAACCTCAAGAATCCAACTGTATAATTATAATGGAAGATTATGAATGTAAATTCATAATCGGCCTCTGAGGCAGCTGACCTGAGACCCCCGGTGACGCTGAAGGGTGGGCTGGGCGGGGGGTTATCAGTGTGGGGGTCAGCCGACTGAACCAGGTGGACAAAGACTAGAAGATAGGACCTTGAAGACGTTTAGACTAATTGACATACTCTAAAGGGCTGATTATGGTCCCACGTTCACGTAACGCAAGGGGGTTACGGACACCTTACGTCCTTGCGCACCCCCCTTGCGTCCACCGCAAGGGCCTGACGTTGACCTCCAAAATATTATAACCTTCCGTCGAGGCAACGCAGAAGCAAGGCCTGTGATTGGTCTGCTTACTAAAACCTGCCACAGAACCATAAAGGTTCAGGACTGCATCAAAGCACGTGGAACCATAATCAACCGTGTGTGTGTGTGTGTGTGTGTGTGTGTGTGTGTGTGTGTGTTGCAGGGCGCACGCGGCGGCTAACTTCTACCAGCGCGCCCTGCTGGCCAACGCCCTGACCAGCGCCCTGCGGCTGCACCAGCGGCTGCCCCACTTCCAGCTGAGCCGGGCCTTCCTGTCCCAGGCGCTTCAGGAGGACAGCTGCCACTACCTGCTGTACTCCCTCATCCTGGTCAACTCCTACCCCATCACCAGTATCCTCCCTGCTCCACCCAGCCCGCCTCAGCAGCAGTAGCCGAGCTTGTAGTGTTTACATGAGGAGAGTTGCTCCACAGCTTCTGCCAAAGACTCACTTGTTCAGAGCTCACCTGGACTCGGCATAGCCCCCCCCCACACTCCTCTTACACACTTATTGTATGTTGTACGTCCTGGCACATGAATATAGTACTTTGTTGTGTAGCATCTTATCCTAGCTATCTGTGTTGTATACGGGGAATAGGTTAACCTAGTGATTGTTAGGGCTTGGCACTTGGTTCTATGAACATCCTTACTGTGCCGACATTGTAATATTGTTTCTCTTTCTTCTTCCCACATGTACTTATTGTAAGTCGATTTGTGATACAGCGTCTCCTAAATGCCCTAAATATGTAAATCTGGGTTTCTTCAACACGTGTAATGGGTCAGCCCACTCTACGGCCCACTGGGTAGGAGATCTACCCATCATGCATCTGTACGATTTGTGTCGAACCACTCTGCTAGATCCTTGACCAGCGTTCCCAGTGAGCATCTTCCCAGTCTTCCTCTTCTCTCTACTCCACGCCACCACCTACACCAAGAAGGTCCTCGACGTAAGTCCATCCCCCCCCCCTCCTCCGGACACCAACATTGCCCTATAACACTAGCGTGATGTGGAACACGCACCAGCAAGGCCCTGCACTCCAACTGAAGCCAGCTGGCTGTGTGGTCACCAAGTTTGACGGTCACGTGACCACAAACCAAGGGCTCCACTGATGGGTCGTAGGTTCGTTACGGCCGTCGTTAACGAGATCGTTGGCAGTACGCCGCCCTGTGTTGAAGGGGACAGTTTGGACTAGTGGGAGGACTGCTCTTACTGCGGAGATGGAACCCAATGCAGTGGCGGGATGGGGTCACAAACCGGCCATTTTGTTTGTCAATATGTCAGTTTAGTTGGAAGTAGACTTCACAGTACCACAAGCTAGTGTGTCCTGGGTTGACTAAGGTCTTATTGAGTGTGTCTTGGTTTAAGTCTTACTGAGTGTGTCCTGTTCTGAGGGTCTTAAGGAGTGTGTTCTGGTTGTTCTGAGGGTCTTACGAAGTGTGTCCTGGTTGTTCTGACGGTTTTACGTAGTGTGTCCTGGTTGTTCTGAGGGTCTTGCGGAGTGTGTCCTGGTTGTTCTGAGGGTCCTACGGAGTGTGTCCTGGTTGTTCTGACGGTCTTACGGAGTGTGTCCTGGTTGTTCTGAGGGTCTTACTGAGTATGTCCTGGTCCTGCAGTCCGTGGGTCCCACCAGCCTCGGCTTCATAAGGAACTTCCTGGACAAGCTGACGGCCAACCAGCAGAACATCCTGAAGTTCGTCGCCTGCAACGAGATCTTCCTGATGCCTGCCACCGTCTTCATGCTCTTCAGGTAGGGACCACTGGCCAGCTCCTGCTATCATTATCCTCCTCCTTAGATTACTGTGGAGTAGGGTTGCCGCGGTGTGGACATTTTCACACCGAGTAATACACTCGTGTCAACACCGGTACAAACTTTGAAACTGGGTCAACCGCCATCTTCTCCGTTAACTCTCCTCTCACACTCGGTGACAGCGTCTGGCAGTGCGCCAATTCTCGGTGACAGCGTCTTATAACGTTCTATATATAATAGTATAATATCATTGTATATATAATATCACGGTCGAAAGCTCTGTGCGCCTTCGGATGGCCGTAGCGCGGGGAGCTCTCGTAGGGATTGGGCTTCGCGGGGTTTGTTTTCCGCCGTTGCTATGGTTAACGGTCTTGTAAGGCGCGCCAACTCTCGGCGCGCCAATTCTTTACTGCACAGAGCAGAACTGTGGCCTATTCTACACATTTTAATTTTCTTAATTATAATTATATTGTTAATTTTTACCGAATTTTTTATATTACTGAAAAAAAACCAAAAAAAACCTTGTGTTGCCGGCGTGCAATACCGAGTAATCTGTGTTGTCCTCAACACCGGTAATACCGTGTACCGCGGCAACCCTACTGTGGAGCACTTTGGAACATCTGACTTTAAATGTTCTATTGAAACGCAATCATCTTGGTAGCATTGTTATAATGGACCATAAGTCAATTAGTACGGTCGGTTTTTTGTAGCACCAGTGTGTAGGACTGATATTCTCTTGGCTAGTAGAAGCTAATGGATGTGGGCCTTGATGCCAGCAGCTCTGAGCCTGATCATGTCATATGAAAGTGTTCTGAATGTGAGCCAGCGAGGTGCTAGTCGGTTTGAAGAACTGGAACTTGATGTAGGCACTTATTGTATGTTGTACGTTCCTGGCACTTAATGTACGCATTAAGTGCATACAATTTAGGTACGAATTAACTGCGTACAGTAAGAATGTTATATGAACCTCCTTACTGTAGCGATATATTGTTTCTTCTGACAAATTGACTTATTGTAAGTCGCTCTAGATAAAAGCGTCTGCTGAATGTAAACATTTCACTGCTCTCAATATGCTCCTCCTGAAATAGTTACCGATGCTCTTGTTAATGTTGACTGTCTTTCTCCAGTGGTCAGGGTTAATGTTCTTGTATCTCTCCAGTGGTCAGGGTTAATGTCCTTGCCTCTCTCCAATGGTCTGGGTTAATCTTGTTGTCTCTCTTCAGTGGTCAGGGTTAATGTTCTTGTCTCTCTCCAGGGGTCAGGGTTAATGTTCTTGTCTCTCCAGTGGTCAGGGTTAATGTTCTTGTCTCTCTGCAGTGGTCAGGGTTAATGTTCTTGTCTCTCTCTAGTCGTCAGGGTTAATGTTCTTGTCTCTCTCCAGTTTTCAGGGTTAATGTTCTTGTCTCTCTCCAGTGGTCAGGGTTAATGTTCTTGTCTCTCCAGTGGTCAGGGTTAATGTTCTTGTCTCTCTCCAGGGGTGAAGTTTAATGTTCTTGTCTCTCCAGTGGTCAGGGCAGTATGCTGCAGCCCTTCATCTACTACCGGTTCCTCAGCCTGCGCTACACGTCCCGGAGGAACCCTTACTGCCGGTAAGCTAGCCCGCTAACCCTTACTGTGCGCTCACACCAATTGCGACGGGGCGACACGATCCCATACAAAGGGAACGTAGAGACTTGTATTGGGCGACAAGTTTTGATTTGTCATGCCACACTTTCGCCGTGCACAGGCGAGCGCGTTCACGAGGATTTGTGGCGCGACAAATTCGCTCGAGTTGAAATATTTCAACTTTGACGCGAATTTCGCGTGATGACAGCCAATCAGCGTTCAACAGCGTTGCCATTGAGTGACATGTGTAACGTAACAGCCAATCAGCGTTCAACCGTCAAACTCAGTGCAGTCCGGGGTGAACTGCAGCATGGAGGAGAAAGGGCATTACAATTATGAATTATGAATAGACTGCGTTGGGTCCTCCGACGTCTCTCCCTTTTCCACAAAAGGTAAAGACATGCAATTGTGGATATCTTGTTGTGGCGCGACAAATTCGACAAAACTTGCACAGCGACAGATTATGATTTGTGGCGCGACAAAACTTCTGCAACGCGAATTGGCGGCAAATGTTGCATTTGATGTGAAGGCACAGTTAGCCCACCAACACTTAGCCCGCAAATTTTTAGCACAGTGAGAGCGGTGGGTGTTCGTGGCTGTCTGCATGCTGTCCTGTATGTTTATTGGTTTATCTGTATCAAACATGTTTATCTGTTTTGTACCTTGTCCACGGTCATCTCTACTCTTATCCACTAATCTGTTGGTTCATTCATCTTGACGTTTATCTCTTTCTGCCGTAGTAGTCCGTTTGAGTTCTTCCGTGCGCTGTATACGTCTGTCTGTCTGATCCCCTTTGTGTATCGTACGCTCTTCCATCTGTAACGCACGTGGTTCTCTACGTCTCTCTGTATATTCCTCTCTGTGTATCTGGGCGCTGACCCCCTCTTCCCCCCCCACCCAGCACCCTGTTCACGGAGCTGCGCGTCCTCCTGGAGCACTTCATCATGAAGCCCACCTGCCCCGCCTTCTTCAGGAAGATGTGTCTGAGCAGCATCGCCTTCGTCAGCCGCCTTGCGCCCACCGGGGTCTGAGCCCCCACCCCCCACCCCCACACTCCTTTGTTTTGGTTTTAAACTTCTTGGGTCGCCCCCCCCGGCCCGCCGAGAGGGACCAGGCTCAAACTCGGGGAGGGGAGGAACAGACGTTAACATGCCAACAGAAGAAAACGTTCTCTGAATGTCCACCCCATTTTTTTATTTTTTCCCTGCTTCTCCCTCTATCCGTCTCTCTCCACCTACGGTTGCCGTTGACGACCGGCCTGCTAGCACTGAGCCGTCATGCTGTCTCTTTTTCATTTTTAATTTTATTTTCTGTTTATATAATCTTACATCCGGACTTGCCTCTTTGCCCCTCCCCCCTTCCTCCCCATGCCCCGCCCTGTCCCCCCATCGGCTGTGACGCATGGAGGGGCGTGGTCTGTCCCCGGGGTGGGAGGAGCTACGTTGTGCTGAGGCTGTAGCTCCGCCCCTCGGTAACATGGTCTTATTTATGTGATGTCTGCTGGCCGTTGCCACGGTAGCGCTCTGAGATTATTGAAGGCTGCGCAGCGTTTTTTTCACACCGTGCTCCGATAGGCCGCACGGATGAGGGAGGGGGGGGGGGGGAGATATTTCTATTCATTTTTTTTCTGTATAACCTTTTGGATTTTATGATGTCTTACTACTTGTGCTATTAAACTTCTAATAATTGCCATTAACTTAAGTTTAGCTGCATTGGTTGGGGTAGGTAGGTGTGTCTTGATAAGTAACATGTATTTTAAATTTGAAGGTCTATTGTACACGAGTTGCGCTGAATTATCCACTATTTCCATGTTCGGCGTTCCGGGAGTGAATGTGAGCGGCCAATCGCATCGCGGCTGAACCTCCCCGTCTGAACTCTGGTTCATTCATCCGCTTTCTGCTAATGTCGCTTCCTGGAGTACCGCATGTTCTGATTTTTGACATGTTAAATGTATTTATTTGCGTATTCAAATGCTATGTTTGTAGATAGTAATAATAATTCCTTAAATGAATAAAATATTAAGATTAAATAATGATTCAGAATACGTGACGTGTTTCGATCCTCTGCTGTCTGAGTCTAACTTCAACCTGAATTAATGTGCAACTTTTACACCAAACCTGTACCTTAACAAATCATTGGTTTCAGGCGACGTAAGGTGGGATATGTTTGCCTTTTAGTTCTGAGTATATTATTTTTTATTTCTTCTCAGTATATATTTTCTTATTTATATATATTTTTTTTTACTAAGCAGGAACTCTCTTACAAGCTTTTGTTTTTCTTTGTTTGAATCACTGCAAGCATTTATTAAAGTTTATAATGGTTTACCAGAGAGAAAGCGAAGCGGGGTATATGAGGCTAACCAATCAAAACGTGTCTACATCCATGACGTCGACGCCTGGCCAACCAGGCGCCCGCTTGGTGGGATGCTTCGTTGCCAGGACAACGGGCCAGTGCGTCGACCTGTTGTGAAGAACGGTTCAGTCAGACGTCGACCAGAGCAGTGATGGACTCATTGGTTAACGTTGTCCAGCTGTAGTTTGTCATGTGTCGGGGTTAGTGGTAGCGGGTGGAAAGCTAGGTTAACAGAAGCTAACAGCAGGTTCATGCTAACGTAAAACCACCTCGCTAATCCCCGTGTGTCGGATAATCTCTGCCGCTCCTCCATCCCCGCTCGCTGCCATGAACGGCTCTTCTCTGTGGTACCGATCTGTCCTGATCTGAACAGCAGCCCTCGGTTTTCACCCGTGTCTCCTCGTCTCCTCTACCCGTGTCTCCTCCACCCCCTGAGCTCCTGCTCCACTCCGCCGTGTCTCCTCCACCCGCTGTAATCAAGGTCTTCTCTCAGCCGTGTCTCCTCCACCCGCTGTGGTCCTGGTCCACTGAGCACCATGGAACTCCACCTGAACCGGGTGGATTACATGCAGGTGATCCTTACTAACCCTAAATCGTGTCCATGGTCAGATATAGCTGAGCACGACATCAGCTGTACTCCTTAAACCACATTCATTATATAACGTGTGTTATATCTGTTCGAGATTTTCCCGTTTATCACCCGCAGGTCGGGGTCACCTCCCAAAAGACCATGAGACTGCTGCCAGCCCTGGGGAAGAAGACCACCCAAAAGGTACTGGTGGTCTGACTGCGGTTGGTCTGTCTGAGTGGAGGTGGTCAGTCAGAGGGGGGGTCAGCATCATAAATACTGTCCTGAACATCACACTGACTTCATCTTCCTCTTCCTCTTCCTCAGGTGGCTGTTGCAGACCAAGACGGCGTGGTGACATGTTTTGGGATGAAGAAGGGCGAGCCGGTGGTAGGTGTCTCTTACTGTCTCTCTAACTGTTTCTCTACCGTTTCTCCACATGAACACAACGTTAATAAACAGAGCACACTCTCTCTCAACTGTTCTGTTTATCGTCTATCATTTGGTTTCTAACTAAATCGGTTTGAGTTGACTTTGGTTTTAAATGTGCTTTATAAACCTTGACCGAACCTGTGTGTGTGTGTCCAGCCCGTGTTTAAGACCCTCCCTGGTCAGAAGGTGAGCCGTCTGGACCTGGGGGGGGCACTGGGGACCCCCCAGGAGAAGATCTTCGTGTGCTCAGGGTCCGAGGTCCGCGGCTTCACCAAGAAGGGGAAACAGTTCCTCACCTTCGAGGCCAATCTCACCGAGAGCATCAACGCCATGTAGGAGCTAGGGGCTAGGAGCTAGGCCTCATTACACTAGCATGAGGCGCTAGGAGCTACTCCTCTTTACACTGGACACTAGCATTAGCATCAATATTAACATTTACAGTACTACTAACATTAATATCTACACTAACATTAAGCATTACATTTTTCAGAAACATTAACATCTACATAAGCATTTACACTAAACTTTACACTAACTTTTCATTAACTTTTACATGAGCATTTAAAGCAGTTACAACCCCAGCACCATTAACAGTCGTATTTATGCTAACATTTACCTACATGTACATGAACTCATCCAGTAACTCTTCCATTTCATACCCTCCCCTCTGTTTGGCTGTGACACTAACCCTCCTTCTGATTGGCTGGTCAGGCGCGTGTCGGGGGCAGACCTCTTCGTGTGCGCTAGCTACATCTACAACCACTACTGCGACTGTAAGGACCAGGACTACTTCCTGTCTGGAGACAAGATCAACGACATCACCTGTGTGACCTCACCGCACCTGGAGCGCACTGCGCCCGTCCTCGCCTGCCAGGACCGCCTCCTCAGGGTGCTGCAGGTGGGTGTGGTCAGGGTGGGTGGGGTTATGGTCGTTAGCCACACCTCCAGGTGGGTGGGGTTAGGGTCACCAGCACATCCAGGTGGGTGGGATTAGTTTGGGTGGGGTTAGGTGGGGTTAGTTTGGGTGGGGTTAGGGTCACCAGCACCTCCAGGTGGGTGGGGTTTGGGTCACCAGCATCTCCAGGTGGGTTTGGTTTGGGTCAACAGCACCTCCAGTTGAGTGGGGTTAGGGTGGGTGGGGTTAGAGTCACCAGCCCCTCCAGGTGGGTGGGGTTAGGGTCCGCTAGCCACACCTCCAAGTGGGTGGGGTTAGGGTCGTAAGTCACACCCCCCAGAATTTCAGCATATTCCATGTGTTCATTCCTAACTGTGAGTGTATCCGTGCAGGGCTCAGAGCTCCTGTATGACGTGGAGGTCCCCGGCCCCCCCTCGGTCCTACAGCTGTACAACAAAGATGGAGGCGAGTCACCCCTCGTCCCATTCTTCGAAATGGAAATCATTAGCAGACTCCTCCCAGGAAAGAGTGAGGCTGTCGCCCTGCGTGGCTGACTCCAGCGTCGGTGTGGCAATGTGTGCATGAATGGGTGAATGTTGGGCAATGTTGTAAAGAGCTTTGAGTGAACACTGGTTAGAGAAGCGCTGTATAAATGTATCAATATTACCATCAATATTCAAACTGACTGCTTTATCCACACGGAGACACTCACGGTGAACAGCACTTACTTGAACAGGTCGGCTTCAACTACGGTCTGGAAGCTGACCCGCGTCCTGTTGACCCCTGACCCTGCGTCCTGTTGACCCCTGACCCCAGGTGAGGATGTGCTCTACGGGACGGCGGACGGTAAGGTGGGCCTGCTGAAGATGGGCGAGTCGTCAGCGAGCACCCAGTGGGAGATGGACAACGAGCAGAAGAAAGGAGGTACTGGTCACCCTGTCCAGACTGATGTAGCACTCTTATTCACACTGCAGAGTGATGCAGCACTCATATTCACACTGCAGAGTGATGCAGCACTCTTATTCACACTGTTCAGAGTGATGCAGCACTCCTATTCACACTGTCCAGAGTGATGTATCACTCTTATTCACACTGTCCAGACCGATGTAGCAGCCTTGTTCACACTGTCCAGAGTGATGTAGCACTCTTATTCACACTGTCCAGAGTGATGTATCACTCTTATTCACACTGTCCAGACCGATGTAGCAGCCTTGTTCACACTGTCCAGAGTGATGTAGCACTCCTATTCACACTGTCCAGACCGATGTAGCAGCCTTGTTCACACTGTCCAGAGTGATGTAGCACTCCTATTCACACTGTCCAGAGTGATGTAGCACTCTTATTCATACTGTCCGGACTGATATAGCACTCGTGTTCATTCTATTCAGAGTGATGTAGCAGACTCCTCACCCCGAGACTAGCCAGGTGTAGCATGTGGGTGGAGGTGGGGTCACAGCGTGTGGTCTTCCTCCTCCGCCCTTCAGGGGTCCTCTGCATCGACACCTACGACATCACGGGGGACGGCGTGGGCGACCTGCTGATTGGCCGAGACGACGGCGGCGTTGAGGTGTACGGCTTCGACGGCTCCGGGGAGCCGGCGCTGCGCTACGAGCACGTGAGTCCGCGGCCCCGTCCGCACGGAGCCGAAATGGTCGAAAACGATCCGGTTTTGTTTTATGCGGTTCAGGAATATCTCCGTAAAGACGGATTCACGTGAAACCGCATCGAGCTGTAGAAACGCTGTAGTGAACATTTCAAGGCGCTGGTTCTCCACAGAAAAAAGTGGGAGCGCATCAAGACTGCGCGCATATACCCCGCGCGCAGTATGAAAACATTCAGTCACGAGGAGATACAAGACTTATGCAGAGGGGGACAGGACCCCTGGACAAGGCACTTGCAGGGTTTTTGATAGAGATGTTCCGATACCATTCTTTCCTTCCCGATTCCTGTACTCGAGTACATACCGATACAGTATCTAGCGTCGTAACTACTAATATAACCTGTTCTGGATTGTTCTTCATTACATTTATAATCAATATTTATAATAAGACATTTTTATTCTTGTAGTTAAGGGTCCATGAGTACATGTTTTTCCGACTTTTACACCTCAGACGATCGCAGCATAACACTGTATTGGGATGTTCTCTGTGTATTGAATAAGTAACGTGATGGTATCAGAACACTGACTTGCGTAGTACCGATACCCGATACTGTGTTTTCAGCAGTATCGGAGGAATTTCAGATACTGGTATCGGTATCTGAAAACCAATTTTTCAACAGCGGCTAAACGTCTGTTTACGTCAGTTCAGTACTGTCATCAGTTCATTTAGCCGTCAGCTGTCTGATTAACTGTCGCTTTATTAAAGGTAGAGTGTGAGAACCTGACAGCCCCCCCCCTCCCCCTCCTCCAGGTGTTGTCAGAGAGCGTGACGTCCGTCCAGGGGGGGTGTGTCGGAAAGGACTCCTACGACGAGGTCATCACCGCCACCTACACAGGTGATGGTTGATCTGTCGCAGTGTGTTGATGTGTGTCACATTGTGTTGACGTGTTGCAGTGTGTCAAGTTGTGTTGACGTGTGGCGGTGTGTTACTGTGTGTTGGTGTGCCGTGTTGTATTGATGTGGTGCTGTGTGTCACTGTGTGTCGCGTTTTGTTGACGTGGTACAGTGTGTTACTGTGTGTTACTGTGTGTTGTAGGGCTGGGTGATTTATCGAATTTCGATTTCAATATTAGCGTCAAACGATCAAAAAACTAATATAATCGATTTTTCAATTATTCATTTTTTAGCTGGATACATATCTGTTCATTATTTTAGGTTTGAACATTTTCTTTTTGACCATGTAGTGTTATTTTTTAAGGCGAAATTTCAAAGTTCTCATTTACAAAGTATTTTTTGGGAGAGACATGCTGAATAAATGCATCATGTTTTCAAACTCAAAAGCAATAGTTTGAATAATCGTGGTTTCAATTGTGACAACCCCGATCGTCGGCGGCTGGGATTTCCAAAGGAGACGCTCCAAACAGGGTTACGGGTCAACGCTTTGATTTCGTTCACCTCACGTGTAAAACGGTAAAACAAAAGACTACATAGGTTCTTCCTCTAATGGGGTATAAAGGGTCGTCCCCGGGTCTGGTCCGGCAGCGAGGTCGGCGTCTCTTCCTGCTCCCGTCTTCTCCCGCTCAGTCCTGGGGGGAAGCGTATCAGCGTTAGTGTGAGTTTGTGCCATCTCCCACTACCACGTCTCTCCGACTCGGCTGTCCTCCACTCGGCTCCCTCCCGGCACGAGCCACATGGCTGAGAGAGCCCCGAGTGAGTGGAGAAGCAGGCTATTTAAGCTGCTTCTCCACCGGTTCCTCAGGTGCTCTTCATCTCCAGGCAACGGCCGGGTTGCCACACAATATTGACCAAAATAATGGTGATTTTGATTTTTTCCATAATCGATCAGCCCGTGTGTGTTGTGTTAATGTGGTACAGTGTGTTGCTGTGTGTTGTGTTGACGTGGTGCTGTGTGTAGCTGTGTCGCGTTGTGTTGACGTGGTGCTGTGTGTTGGTGTGTTACTGTGTGTCGTGTTGTATTGATAGGGTGCAGTGTGTTGTGTTGCTGTGTGTTGACGTGCTGCTGTCTCCAGGCTGGGTGACCGGTCTGACCACGGAGCCCCAGAAGGCAGAGGCGGGGCCCGGGGACGAGCTGAGCATGAGCAAGGAGACCCAGACCAAAGTGGCCTCACTCAGGTAGAGGGCCAGGGGACAGGGCCAGGGGACAGGGCCAGGGGACGGAATCAGGGGACGGGGCCAGGGGACGGGGCCAGGGGACGGGGCCAGGGGACGGAACCAGGGGACAGGGCCAGGGGACAGGACCAGGGGACAGGGCCAGGGGACAGGGCCAGGGGACGGAATCAGGGGACGGGGCCAGGGGACAGGGCATGGGGACGGGGCCAGGGAAGACCCACACCTTACTACACCACCCATAACTCGACTGTACTACGCCCATACATGTACCAACATTTAATTGTATAACCCTAAGCACATACAGGTCAAACATTGAACTACACTACCCATAAAGCACCAGTACACGACAGACAACTAACCATTAACCACATTGTAACACGTGCATTCATGTTCGGTAGGGCAGTGCCTACATTACCCACGATGCCCCTGTGTGTCCCAGGCTGGAGCTGGAGCAGCTGCAGGGCCGGGTGCTGCAGGGCCGCGAGCGCTACCAGCAGACGGCGCAGTCCCCCTCGGCCGTGTCCGCCGTGCCCGTGTTCAGCATCAACGACAAGTTCACCCTCTGCCAGGACGACGCCAGTTACAGCCTGACGCTGGAGGTCCAGACCGCCATCGACAACCTGCTGCTGCAGGTCAGTGCCGCGGGGCTGACGCAGGGGCTGACGCGGGGCTGCTGCGGGGCATGTTTATAAGCATGTTAAGCATCACAATGTCACGTGTATTAGCATGGTGGACATCGCTACAGCATGTTTATTAGCATGTTGAGCCTCACATTAGCATGTGTATTAGCATGTTTAGACTCCAATAGCATGTGTATTAGCTTGTTGAGGATCACAGCATTGTGGTACACAGTATGAGTGCTGTTGGAGGCTAAACATGATAAAACACCTGCTCTTGTGATGCTAAACAAGCTTATACAAATGCTTTTGCTATGCTAAATAAGCTAATACACATGCTATCAGTGGCTAAACATGCTCACACAATGCTATTGTGAGGCTCAATATGCCAATACACGTGCAATCGCGAGGTTGAATATGCTTATAAACGTGCTCTTTTGATTCCCGTGATGTGCATGAACGCTAATGATGAGGTGTGCAGCATGCTAGTCCAGAGGAGCTAAAGGCTAGGGCTAGCCTGCTCACTGCTGTGTGTGTGTGTGTGTGTGTGTGTGTGTGTGTGTGTGTGTGTGTGTGTGTGTGTGTGTGTGTGTGTGTGGTGTGTGTGTGTGTGTGTGTGTGTGTGTGTGTGTGTGTGTGTGTGTGTGTGTGTGTGTGTGTGTGTGTGTGTGTGTTTCCCCAGAGTGACGTGCCCATCGACCTGCTGGACGTGGATAAGAACTCGGCCGTGGTCAGCTTCAGCGAGTGTGACTCAGAGGTGAGGCCCTACTCAGGTCAAAGGTCCCAGCCACCCCACCGTAACCTCTGCTAACCTGTGTCTCCGTCTGACCTCAGCAGCCCAACGGGAACTTCCTGCTGGCCACGTACCGTTGCCAGGCCAACACCACCAGGCTGGAGCTGAAGGTGAGCCGGCCCTCGTCTTCATCACCTCCTCTTCCTCCCTCCTGGTCAGACCTGCGGAGGAAGAGGAGGATGTTTGGACTGATGGATACCTCCTCCTCCTCCATCATGTAGCTCCTAGCGTTAGCACCGGGGCTAACAGAGTGCGGCTCTGCTGTTGACCCTTCGTAGCGCAGCAGGACTTCCTGGGGTTTGGGGTTCAGGTGTCACATGAGGACCAAACGTGGTCTCACACGCGCCCAGCTCCTGGATCAGGGCCTGGCGTGAGAGTCCTCAGAGCTGGAGATGGAGTTTGGTTTCACTTTCACTTTCAGTATCACTCAGTGTGTGTTGCCAGCAGGAGACAGACCATAATACTGTGTTCCAGGTGCGGTCCATCGAGGGTCAGTACGGGACCCTGCGGGCCTACGTCACGCCCCGCCTGCAGCCCAAGACCTGCCAGCTCCGTCAGTACCCCATCAAGCCGCTCTCGCTCCACCAGAGGACCCACAGCCTGCAGCAGGAGCGGTCAGCACCGCCCTAATACTACAACTCTTTATCTCTTCTTATCTCTACTCGTCTTTTCCACCTCCACATCTCACTTCTTATCTCTTCTTATCTCTTCTTATCTCTACGTTTCCCTGCCTTTCTCACCCCTCACTCCCGCTCTCATGACTAAAGTAGTGTCCCTGTCTCCTCTCCCCCTCTCTTTCTCTTCCTCTCCCATGTCTCTCCCCCTTACTCCCTCTCTTGATGGCTTTCACTCCCCCTCTCTCCCTCTCATGATGTCTCTCTCCCCCTCTCATGATGTCTCTCTCCCCCTCTCATGATGTCTCTCTCTCTCTCTTTCCCTCTCATGATGTCTCTCGCCCCCTCTCCCCGTCTCACTACTCCTCTCTCTCTCCCCCTCTTATGATGTCTCCCCCTTTTTCCCGCATGATGTCTCTCCCCCTTTCTCCCTCTCATGATGTCTCTCTCCCCCTCCCCCTCTCATGTCTTTCTCCCCCTTCCCCTCTCTCTCTCATGCTGTCTCTCTCCCCCCTCCCTCGCTCCCTCTCATGATGTCTATCTCCCCTCCCCCCCTCTCTCTCTCTCATGATGTCTCTCTCCCCCCTCTCCCTCTCTCTCTCCCAGTCCGATGAGCCGTCTGAGTCTGTCCGGTCAGTTCAGTCTGGCTGAGATCCACTCCTGGGTGGGCTTCTGTCTTCCCGAGGTCCCGGAGAAGACCCCTGCCGGCGACACTGTCACCCTGCACTTCACCAACACCTTCCTGGGCACCCAGCTGGAGGCCACCTACTGGTACACACGCACACATGCTCACACCAACACGCACACACACACAGTGTGGCAGCCCGGCTCCGACCCAGTGCCCCAGGTGGCCCAGGGGAGAGGTGGTAGACGAGGTGTACCGCCCATCTCCCCCAAATGGCGCCAGTGAGCGCATCAGCAATATCACGCTGCAATATGAAGCCGTGTTAACACAGCGTGCTCCCACACACCTCACTCACTCACTCACTCACTCACTCACTCACTCACTCACTCACTCACTCACTCACTCACTCACTCACTCACTCACTCACTCACTCACTCACTCACTCACTCACTCACTCACTCACTCACTCACTCACTCACTCACTCACTCTCTCACTCAATCACACACCTCTCTCTCACACACACACACACGCCCCCCCTGTCCTATGTTCAGATGAAGGCAGCTGTGTTCCTCTCCTCCAGTAAAGGAGAAGGCCAGTTCCGCTCGGACAACATCTCCACCATCTCCATTCTCAGTGACGTCCTCTCCAAGGAGGCCACACAGCGCAAGATCCACCTCAGCGTCTCCTACGGTGGGCGGGCAGCCCCGTCACATGAACCCGTCCCATGACATCGTCACATGACAACAACATCACAACACGCCAAACACTGACGTAAACACCAAAGCTGTGTTCGAAATTGTTCCCTATCACGGATATAGTGCACTATATACTAGGGTGCTTGCCATTTTGTAGGGGTGTTCGAATTCTCAGTGGTTAATTTCATTCGCTATATGCGGACATTAAATACCCAAAATTTGAGTGAATATACGATGCTCACTGCATGTTACTCCCGTGTACCACAATGCAATGCGGTCGTTTAGAAATGTTCAGCGTAGTGTCCGGATTCTCGTTTGTTTGTTCCCTATATAGTGCACTATATCATAAACGCTATATAGGGAATAGTGAATGAGTGAATAGGGAACGATTTCGAACACAGCTTAACATAACATAACACCTCACAACACTTGCATCACTACACTAACATAACACAACGTTAACATCACAAGCTATTATAGATATAAATTGCGAGTGTGTGTGTGCGAGATCTATTGACCATGTTTATTGTATTATTAACAATGTGGTAGACATATTGATTATGTTTATCGTAGTATAGACTCTGTGTTAATGTATTGATCATGTTTATTCTAGTATTGACTGTGTGTGTTAGATGTATTGATCATGTTTATCGTAGTATTGACTGTGTGGTAGATATATTGATCATGTTTATAGGTATGATAAGGATTGTGTTCATCACAGTACTGACTGAGGTAGATTTATTGATCATGTTAATCATAGTATTGGGTCAGTCAATACACAATCATTTTGATGAATGGTTGTGTATTGACTGTAGATATAAACGATGAGTCGGTGTGCCACACCCTGAGGATGATCCACCCTAAGCTGGAGTACCAGCTGATGCTGGCCAAGAAGGTCCAGCTCATCGACGCCCTGAAGGTCAGATCAGCTCTCAGAACGCCTGGGCGACATTCTGGATCCATCGCCAAAGAGGCGTCCCTGTGTGCTGATCTGTTAACTGCCCTGTTCTCCCTCACTCTCCCCTGTCTCCCCTCTATCCCTCACTCTCCCCCCCCCCCCCCCCTCCCTCTCCCTCCCCAGGAGCTGCAGGTCCACGAGGGCACCGCTGACTTCCTGATCCCGGAGTACCGCAGCATCCTGGACGAGTCCCAGCACCTCCTGGACGAGTACAAGAAGCAGCCAGCGCACCTGGAGAGACTCTACGGTGAGGACCCCTCCATACTGTACCTTTAACTATGTCCATACTGTTCCTTTACCTATCACCATACTGTCCCCTTTAACTCTCAGCATGCTGTACCTTTGACTATCAACGTACTTCACCTTTAACCATCACAATACTGTACTTTTAACTATCATCGTACTCTACCTTTAACTATCACCATTCTTTACCTTTAACTATCCATACATCTTATACATCTCTCACAACAATCACATATATACTCGCTCACCCTATCTGACCATTCATTGAGATAATGTTTAATCATGTATCACATCTGTAATATCGCTATCTGCTCTCTGCAGGGATGATCACAGACCTCTTCATCGATAAGTTCAAGTTCAAAGGTCAGAACGTGAAGACCAAGGTGTCCGCACTGCTGGAGATACTGGACAACTACGACCTGAACTCCCTGCAGGACTTCTTTAGTGAAGCCTAGTTTGGTGGTCCATTGACGTGTTGTGGATAGAAGAGTTATGTTGGACAGTCTGAACGTTAGCCTGTATGTGTTGTGAATAGAAGAGCTCTGTTTGACAGTCTGAATATAATAGGATATACTTATTTTTTTATCTGTCAAAAGTGTGTTTTAGAAGGTTTTTTTACAAGTGTTGATAGGTCAGATATAATAGAATTTTGATTTGATGTACACCTAAATGGGTCTTTGACAATAAATACATGCAAATATACATTTTATAGAGGTTTCAAGTGAATATGTGTGTAAAATAAAGTTCATTTAATTTAAATAGTATTACTCATAATGCTACTTACATTTATTTATAGTTAAAAATTACTTCATACAAAATATTTTGCCAATATTAAGCAGACATTAGACATAATTAAGACTGACAGGAGATATTTTAATGAAGGGCTGGAATTACTTGGATTTCCGGCATCTTCAATCGTAACAAATAACAGTGATAATAAGATATCTGATTAGTATTATTTACATGTAAAATATTAAAGACCAGTAATAAGTATTTAAAGTAAAATATGAATGCTAAGAAATCTTGGCATAAAGTACAAGGATGAGGTGACCAAAATTAGTTTTTGTAGGGCAAATCCACCTTAATAAAAGTCTTTAATATGCCTATTAAAGAGACAAACTTCATTATTGCATACGAACCTGTACAATAAAATACATGTAAAAGAAAAAAAAACAGTAATAAACAAAATATAAATATATATTTGCGCAAACCACCCAAGTCAATATTTAAACCTTACTATTATGACTAACATCATAATTGCATACGAACCTGTGACAATTAGACATTTGGAGACATCGCGCACAGAGTATCCCCGCCAGCCGCCGTAGTCCCGACGCGTCACGGGCTGCACTGCCTCCCATTGGTCCGTTCAATAGTCGCGGGCTACTTGAACTGCAGTAGAACACAGTAAGAAAGACCCGACCTCCTGCACTGTTTGGGAACCGCATAGTATGGAGAGTTAGTGGTTGTTCAATTGTGTTTTAATGGTCTTTGTGTTCAAAGTGCTACGTTGAGTGGTCGGTGTCCGTGTTTAAGTCCAAGTCCGTGTTGAAGTCTCGTCCCGTGGTGCACTCTTCAGACCTTCTCCTCCGGACCTGAGTGTAAGTACCTTCAGGGCTGCTAGGTTACCCCATCAGAAGATGCAGACCTAACCCCACCGCTCCAGACCCTAACCATACCCCCTCCGTGTGTCTGATCCCCGGTGCAGACCTCGGTCCTCCTCTGCCCTCCCTTCTCTCTGTGTCTCTGGAGGTCTGAAGATGTCAGAAGCCCCGGTGTCAGAGCTCCACAACCAGGAGAACATGCTCTCCCGGCTCCGAGGAGCCGCCAAGAGCCGGGCTCCGGCCTCAGAGAATCGGGAGAACCTCCCGCCCAAGACCCGGGCCACGGAGAACCAGGAGAACCTCCCGCCCAGGACGGTTCTCGGCGGCCTGCAGCAGAACGCTCCCAGCCGGGCTCAGAACCAGCGCGCCGCCGGCAAACAGGTCGGGAGCTACCAGTGCTAGGCTATCGGTGCTAAGCTAACCTGCTATTAGTGCTGCACCTCCGATCAGTTGCATAAATGTTGTTTAGGGGCTGGAATTGTCTTCAAGGGCAACCATAGTGACCTGAGACTGACCAGACGGTCTGACTATTACCTCATGTTTCAAACATCGACCGAAAACACGCTAATCAAACTTGTCCGCCATTTTAAGTGGTTACTTAAGACCTTAATTGACACGCACACTTTGCTCTGTTGTCCTTCTCCCGATGACCCTAGTAGGGTCGTAGGGCCTACGATGCATTAAAACATTGCATCATGTCTGGGTGGCATGTGGCTGCGGAGATAGAGCGGGTTCACTGGTAACCAGAAGGTTATTAGCTCAGCCCAGCCCTTGCTCCTCTAGCCGAGTGTCGAGGTGTCCCTTAGCGAGACGCCTCACCCTGACTGCTCCTGACGAGCTGGCTGTCGCCTTGCGTGGCTGACACCGCCGTCGGTGTGTGTGTGTGTCAATATTGTAAAGCGGTTTGAGTTGCCAGTGGTTAGAAAGGCACTGTGAAAATGCCGTCCTTTCTATTTGACGTCTGACGCTCTACTTTCCCATCATTAATCCGTGTCCTCGTCTCTCCAGGGAGGCTCATCCCAGCCATCCTGTAAGAATGACGACTTCAGTAAGAGCTGCGCGGAGAAGACCTCCAAGCAGCCCGTCTTCCAGATCCACGTGGACGAGCCAGACTGCGCCGTCTCCAGGAGACCCGCCGCCCCCAGAGTGAAGCCCGCAGAGGGGTCCTTGCTGCACCCGGCGATGACCCGCCTCCGGCAACCCCTCGCCCCCCTCGACCTCCCCTCCGCCATGGACGTCAGCTTCGGTGGGTTGAAGAGGAAATAGTTTGTTATACCTCATTTAATCAGGCTTCTTTAGCACGCTTGCTTCCTTCTCTACCCTCTAGTGACCGTTGTAGCGTGTCATGGCTCTACTGTACTCCCCCTGAGTGTCAGTCTGTCTCCACCAGGCGATTCCCCCATGGACATGTCTCTGATAGATGGAGAGGAACGGGCGCTGGACCCCACCACGGTCCCCGAGTATGCCAACGAGATCCACATCTACCTGAGGGAGATGGAGGTGAGAGTTCCTGCTTGTTTAACATGTTTGTTGACCGCGTTCCCAGCATTCAATTTTCTTCAAGGAGAATCTTTTTGATCCACACCTTCTAGAGCTTCGAAAGAGGAACCTTTTTGGTTCCCCTCATGAACACTAGAAGTCTGCTTCCTCTAAACAGTGAGCATGGCCCATGTGACTAAACTTGTCTGTCTGTGGTTGCTCGCTCCCCCTCTCTCCCGCCACTTTTCTCTCCCTCCTCTCTCCTTCTCCTGGGCGCTTCGTCTGTCTGTGGTTGCTCTCCCAGGTGAAGATGCGTCCCAAGGCGGGCTACATGAAGAAGCAGCCAGACATCACGGGCAGCATGCGCGCCATCCTGGTGGACTGGCTGGTGGAGGTGGGCGAGGAGTACAAGCTGCAGAACGAGACGCTGTACCTGGCCGTCAACTACATCGACCGCTTCCTGTCCTCAATGTCGGTGCTCAGGGGGAAGCTTCAGCTGGTCGGCACGGCTGCCATGCTGCTGGCCTCGTAAGTCAAACACGTCCATCGGCCCAGTCCCATGCAGGGTTAATTTTCTTTCGTCCTCCGTGGAACTGCAGGATATGACCGCAGTGAGGTCATATCCTGCAACCCTAGGCTAAAGAGTCTTCTCCCCCCCCCCCACCCACCCCAGGTCTGGGTCAGGGTGGTTGTGGAGCGGAGGGCGTTGCGTGCTGCCATTTCAATTCCATTCAAAAAGCTTTATGGCATGACTATTCTTGTGCATAATGTTACAAAGCATTATTTATAGGCGGATCGGAAAACTCGCGGTTCGGAAAGTGTCACGGTTTTAGGGTCGCGGGTTGGATCCGTAAATGATCCAACCAATAAATCTTCAAATGTGTAAAAACAAAGTGAAAAATTAGGTAATACTCCTACTTCCTGGGGCTGGGTATTACCAGGTACCTTTAAATTCTTTTGATATCGATCCAATTACTTCGATATCGATTCAATAATGCGTGCAAATGACAAATACCTAAATATTATTTAAAATTAACCATTTCATTGTGCTTTAACTAGCAAAAAGAGAATACACCATTGTATAGTCTTGTTCCTGAGCTAAACTTGCAGCATAAAAGTGATAATCATAACATGGACAAATGAAAAGGGGCATGTACATTTAGGCATACTCGCTTCTAGTTTACAATGAGTATGCTTTTATATTTTTAAATGGAAATAATCGATTTCAAAACGATTCTGGAATAAATAAATTGCAGTGCATTGATGGATCGATATTTTTACCCAGCCCTACTTATTCCTTTAAGCATAGTAAATATTTGAAAAAATTCCCTTTGTCCACATAAAATAAAAAATTTAAATAAAGTACAATCTAGAGGTATTATTCCTTTTTTAACATGGACAGTTAATACAATAAAATAAACTGTCAAGGAAGCACAGAGAACCAGGCGAAAAGACTACAACCAAACATAAACTGCCCATTTCCACTTCCGGGTCCGGTGTCCGTTTCAATGGGATTTACGAAACGCCAAATGAAACGCGACAAACTGTATTTCGCTACGTTACTTGATTAGGAACACCACTAATGACTTCAGTGAGTTGCACACTTCTGAAAATAAATGTTTAGGGTTGTTTTTAAGGACAGCTTTGTGAATGCCCAAAGCCAGCCCTTCTGAAGCAGGCAGGGGCGACTCGAAATGAGCCAAATACCCGAGACGGGACCAATAGTCAACATTTCTGTGTGTCAACCACTATATTTCATCCTAGACAAACCAGAAAGTGGGATCAATGTGCTAAATACCGGAATTGCCCTTTAAACATGCCCTGATCACGTGAACGCACAACTTTTTTTCATTTTTTTTTTATCAGTCGATCACTTGCGTCCCGAACCGTGAGGGTTGATCCTACATGGATCACGGGTAACCTGTGAACCGCTTGCACCTCTAACAATTTATCTTTGTACCTGATGGAAGTATGTTTCCTTACCCTACGAGAGTTTTGTACTTTTAATGCTAAAAGAAAATAATAATTATATATATCAATCATGTATTGGCAGTCAAGGCGGTCGCCTATTAAGGCGTCTGCCTTAACCACCCAGTGCTGTGGGAAACGGAGTCCATTTCCCCAGAGGTAGCGGTGTAGTGTGGCCTAAAGCCCTCGGAGACAGACCGATCAGGTTTATTGAACTGCTCTTCAGAAGTTTCTGACAAGACAATCGTCGTGTTCCTCCTCTGCAGTAAGTTTGAGGAGATCTACCCGCCGGAGGTGGCGGAGTTTGTGTACATCACGGACGACACCTACACCAAGAAGCAGGTCCTGAGGATGGAGCACCTGGTGCTTAAGGTCCTCTCCTTTGACCTGGCCGCGCCCACCATCAACCAGTTCTTGTCGCAGTACTTCCTGCACCACGCCCTCAACAAGAGGGTGGAGAGCCTGGCCATGGTGAGCGGACCCCTAGAGCTGGAGAGGTGGTCCTGTAAACTAGTCCCTACCTTGTTGGACCTTGGCGCTGGGCCGGAGGCTGCTCTGTTTGACTTTTATGAAAACTATAATTTTTTTAACAATATGCCAACCGGGGCTGTTTATTAAAATCCAAAGCTGCAGCTTTGAAACTAGACACTAAGGATGGGTTTTATATCGTTTGTGGTTTGTTCTGCACTCTCCTGAGTCGGGTCCCGGAGCCGCCTCTCTAACAGCAGAACGTTCTCCTCCTCCGCAGTACCTGTCGGAGCTCAGCCTGGTGGACTCTGAGCCGTTCCTCAAGTACCTCCCGTCGCACACGGCGGCCGCCGCCCTCCTTCTCGCCCACCACACCATCACAGGGGAGTCCTGGGTAAGCCTGGGGGACCGGGACAGCGGCCTGTAGGCTATATGTTCTGATGAACACCGACTTGGTTTAGTCCTGATGGTGCTGACTCACTTGTTCAGAGTTCACTAGACTGCATTAGACCTGCACGATTCAGGGAACATTTTCAATCGTGGTTTTATTTTTATTTTTTTCTCCCGAAATGTGATTTTTATTGCACACGTGAACCACGACTAAAAAAAAATGGTAACAGTTTTTTGGCACCTCTTGCATGTTGCGTTTCATATGGCCCTTTATAACTGACTCAAGGGCAGTATCAAAGGGATTGATTTATTTTGTACTTGTAGCAGCACATTCTTTTATTGCTGGACTTTTATAACTACTGAACCAAATCCACACGGGGGCACCATTTTATATTGATTTATCGTGCAGGCCTTCTCTGCATGGCACCCCCCCCCTTCACACTTATTGTAGGCTGTGCGTCTTGGCACTTAATAACAGTACTTTGTATCTTATCCTAGTTATCTGTGTTGTGTACAGGAATGAGTTAACCTAGTGATGGTTAGTGCTTGAGTCTATGAACATCCTGACCGTACCGACGGAGATATATCATTGTTTCTTTCTTCTGACAAATTGACTTATTGTAAGTCGCTCTGGATAAGGGTCTGCTAAATGTAAATGGTCATGAACCTTCCTGGTTCTCCTGTCCCTCACTCTAGTCCTCACCCTCTGGTTCTCACTGTGGTTCTCCTTTCCCTCACTCTGGTTCTCACCCTCTGGTTCTCAGCCCGCTGCCCTGGGGGAGGTGTCTGGCTACTCTGTGGAGGACCTGACCCCATGTCTCCAGGACCTCCACCAGATGTTCCTCGCCGCCTCGCAGCACGCCCAGCAGTCGGTCCCCGACAAGTACAAGAGCGCCAAGTAAGACCCTTCCCTTTATATCGAGTATAAACCGATACAGCGGTTAGCAATTTGGCTACCAATTGCACGTGTTTTTACTGAAGGATTCACTTACTGTCAACTATTATATTTCTCAGTACTTGGTTCATTTATAATCATACTTTTGTACTCTTGAAGTTAAGCATACGTGGTTTTCTGACTTTCCACCGCCGACCATAAACGAATGCAGTATCCCGCCGTAGTGTTGGATGTTCTCTGCCTGTGTAATAAAGGAGTCTTGTGATCCTATCGGCTCGGTGCACAGACTCGCCGTCTTCCAATACTGCCTCGAATGCAGTATCGGAAGAACTTCCAATACTGGTACCTGAACAGTTCTACCCCAGAGCCCCGTGTTCCCGCTGACCTCTCCTCTGCCCCCCCAGGTATCACGAGGTGTCTCTAATCACCCCGCCGGCCACGCTGAACATCATCTGACCCCCGCCCCCGCCCTCGTCTCTTCACCAGCACATCGTAGACCAGCCGCCTCGCCCACTTTTTTGGGAGGCAGGCGGTTTAGGATATTTTAACTCTATTTTTCTACTGTCCTGTGGGGACTGGTTTTAATCGCTTCAGCGAGGTCGTCGCCTCGTTACAGCGAAGCCATCGCCTCGTTAACCACGGTCCGTCTGCGGGCCGAGCCTCTGTGCTCTTCACGCGATGTACAAAAAAAATGCATTTCTCTGCAGTCTTTCTATTTTTTTTTTTAATGTTTTTGTACCCGTTTCCACGGTGATGCCAGTTCTCCTCAGAGCCACAACATGGCTTTACCAAGAGCTGTGTGTTTGATGTTCTGTACATATTTTTATACACACTGCCAGTCCGGTTGAATGCAGTCCCACGTTGCCTCAGGGATGACACAAGTCTTCCAGCCCGCCCTCGGGGTCTGCTCTGTTGTCTCGGTCGTCTGTCAATCCACCTGCTCTGTTGTAAATAAATCCAACTGTAGACTGCACTTCTGCTCATGTGTTTTGTTTATTGACCGCTGGGGGGCAGCAGAGACTGCAGTCCTATGATGTGTTTTGAGCGTGACAACGTCACGACCTATAGTGGCGAAGTCACGCCCTTTCCGGTAGGGCTCATGGGACCTATGAGATCGAAAAATATGAATGGGAGTCAATGGAGAGAAAATAATTATCTTCTGGTCCCAGTCTTTATATGCCCTGGATTACACAGATGTTTGTGGATTTAAATGACCCTTTTTCATACAAAGAAAATTATATAATATTATTTTAGGTTTAATGTGAGGCCGCTTTGTGAACTACAGCTCTTCGCTGCTCTCGACGCATGATATACGTCACCACACCCGCACTTGGCGATGGCGAGCTCTCTGCTCCACTTCACCACTTTTTTTCAAGGCGAGGATAAAACCATAGGAACAAAACACACCGGCTTCTTGATCTAATTGGCACTGAATCGCTGTGAGGATGATTGAGTCTGACGTAACGTCACATACGCGACATCAGGCGATAGTCTTTCTCGTGTTTTCTCTACAACCTTTATCTGAACAATTGACCCTTCGCTAAGCCCCGCCCCCCTTAGTTACTGTTGCTATGTCTGTCAAGCTTTCGCTCCTAGCAAAAGAAATATGGCGTTTTCAATGATACCATCAACACAATTTCCAAAGGAAGTCACCTCACATTTTTGGAAAAACTGTTCTGATATATCAGAGAGAAGCCGACAGAAGGTCTGGCAGGTATGCGTTTGAGGGATATATACACAATATCGTCTGCTGGCGGACGATATACACCGGTTGTATTTGTTTACAGCGCGCCAGGATATTGTTCCCATATAGTGGGATTGATTTATACCCTGGAGCTCATAAACAGACAGCAAGAAAGCCCAACGAAGTCCTGCACAAGTGTGCCACAACAATGGCATAAACCGAGGAGTAATAAAATAAAAGCTGTGCCCATATCATCCGTAATGGTCGCAAAAGCCAGACGTGACCGCAAACGGACGGAGACCTATTGATTGCCACTACACAGGGAGCAGGTAAACTTACATGTATTAAGGATATTATTTAGGTTTGATTGGTTGTGAGTCTCACTTTTTTGTTACTATGATAATACAGATGATGGCGCTCTTATAACATACTGTCGCGCCGATCAGGAAGAACAGGGAGTCAGGTTCTTGGTCAACTAGGGGTCTGTGCCTCATACACCGCTTGACTACAGAACACCCTCTTTTATTGCCTTACTCACACACACATAGAACATCACACCCTACTAACACACAAGTCATTCTCGGTGACGGTGGCAACAACAACAGAACAACACACATCAATTAACAATCCCAACCCATTAACCCCACTGATCATTAATAACCCCAACAACTAGTAACGGAACTACTACTACTACTACTACTACTACTACTACTACTACTACTACTACTACTACTACTACTACTACTAACGGACCCAGAACAACAACAACAACGGCACAACGGGAATCCCCCAGAATCCCCGGCACGAACCCGGAAGCGACGGAACCCGCCGCGAACACCGGTCGCTACACAGCTCCCATCTGAGGGGTCAGTCGTCCCCGACGACCCCATCACCCGATACATAGTCCTTAAGGTATTCAGGGGGACGGCGCCGCGCCGGTCTCGGTCGGCGCTGAGCCCCTCTAGGGGCGACAGCCGCAGGACCAACGGCTCCATCCGGGGAGCCGGCAGGGGAACCACGAGGAGTTCCGTCTCCCTCATCAGCAGCAACAACCGGGGCGAGGGGGCGGGTACGGTGAGAGTCTGTCCTGTGGTGCAACACCACACACACACGCCCCGGGCCGCCCGGCAATCCGCAGCCGGTACACCACCATCGGACACCCCTGTCGAGGATTTCCCCCGGTCCCCTGCCAGTGGCTCCGCAGCTTAGGGCAGACCCCTCTCTTCCTGACGGGAACAGTAAACCCCACACCCTGTCCCCGGGTGTGAACGCCTCGGTCCCCGGCAGCGAGTGTCATAGCCCCTCTTCTGCCTCACCCCTGAGGCAGCCTGAGCCTGGCGGGTGTAGTCGTGGACCACCAGCAGGCGATCCCTCAGCCTGCGGACATAGTCCATAGCCGCCCCTCCAGCAATCTCAGGCTCGGGAGGGGACCCGAACACCAGGTCCACAGGTGTCCGGAGCTCCCGCCCGAACATGAGGGCAGCCGGCGTGCAGTGGCTGGACTCCTGCACTGCCGTCCGATAGGAACCACAGACAAAGGGCAGGTGGCGGTCCAGTCCCCGCTGGTGCTGGCTGGTGAGGATGGCGAGCTGGGTGGCCAGGGTGCGGTTAAACCGCTCCACCAACCCGTCACTCTGGGGATGGAGCGGCGTCGTCCTGGTCTTGTGCACCCCCAGCCGCCGGCAGACCTCCCCGAAAACCTGGGCCTCGAAGTTCCGCCCCTGGTCGCTGTGGAGCTCGGCAGGGACCCCGAAACGGGCAAACATCTCCTCCACCAGCCTCTCCGCGGTGGTGGCAGCGCTCTGATCCGGCACCGCATACGCCTCGGGCCATTTGGTGAAGTAGTCCATGGCCACGAGGACGTAGCGGTTGCCGGAGTCGGTGACCGGAAACGGCCCCAGGACGTCGACCCCCACCCGTTCCATCGGTGCTCCCACCAGGTACTGCTGGAGCGGGGCGTGGGAACGCTGGGCAGGCCCTTTCTGCGCCGTGCAGGTGTCGCAGCAGTGGACATGCAACTCCACGTCCCGTCGACAGCCCGGCCAGTAGAACCGCCCCCGCAGGCGATGCAGGGTCTTGGCGTTCCCGTAGTGCCCCGCTCCCACCGAGCCGTGGACCAGCTGCAGCACCTGGGGACGAAGCGCACGGGGCACCAACAGCTGCAGAATGTTTTTCTTACCCCTAGGGTCCTGCCAGCTGCGGTGGACCCACCCCCGTTGTGTGGAGCCGGGAAGCATCCGCCAACTGGGAGTGGTAGGCCTTCACCTCAGGCCCTCGTGCCGACACCTCCGGCCAGCTGGGCGCTGCCCCGCCTCCAGCCAGTCCCTCACAACGCCAGGGTCTCGTCGGCCCGCTGCTGCTGCTCCAACTGACTCGCCGTCAGCAAGGAGCCAAACCCTTCCGCCTCACCGATGGTCTGGTCAGCCTCGGTGGTCTGGAGAGCCGCCACCACCGGAGACTCGTGGACCCGCTCCTCCTGTCGCAGGCAGTAGCGACACTCCAGGACCGCACCAGGGCCGCCGGGAGAGTGCGTCGGCGTTGTTGTGGATACGCCCCGCCCGATGCTGGAATCTCAAAGTCGTATTCCTGCAGAGAATCTCCAGCCATCGAGCCACCTGGCCCTCAGGGTTTCTTAAAGCTGAGGGAGCCACGTGAGGGACGCGTGGTCGGTGTGCGGACCAGGAAACGCTTCCCATGTAGGTAACGGCCTGAAATGCCGCACGGCCAGAGACCAACAGCCAACAGCTCCCGTCGGGTCACGCAGTATAAAGTTGCGCTCCGCCGACTGAGAGTGCGGCTGAAAATAGGCGGACGGGACGTTCCCCCTCCCCCACCCCCGGAGAGAGCACACGCGCACGACCCCCACGTTACTGGCATCGGTGTCGAGAGATGAAAGGGCGACCAGCGTCGGGGTACGCCAGGACCGGGGCCTCGGTGAGTACCCGCTTGGAGTTGGGCGAAGGCGCGTGGCGGCAGGCGTCGTCCAGACGTACCGGCCGGGCCTGCCTCGGTTAAGCGGGTGGAGGGGGCTAGCGACCCGTCGCAAAGTTCTTGGACGAACCGGCGGTAGTACCCCGCCAGGCCCAGAAAACTCCGCAGTTCACCGGCGTTGATGGGGGTCGGCCAGTCCCGGACCGCAGCTGCCTTGGCCGGGTTAGTGGCTACGCCATGCGCGTTCACCACGTGTCCCAAGAACAGCGTTTCCCTGGCCAGCAGGGAACACTTGGCAGGGTTCAGCCGCAACCCGGCCCGACGGATGGCCCCAAGAACCTCCCGCAGGTTCGCCAGCGCTCCCCCGAAATCGCGGGCGTGCACCAGCAAATCGTCCAGGTACACGACACAACGACTCCGGGGGGAATGCTCGCCAGCACCCTCTCCATCATCTCCGTGTCGAACGTCGCCGGCGCGTTACATAGTCCCGAACGGCATGACACAGAACTGCCACAGCCCTTGCCCAATGGTGAAGGCAGTCTTGGGTCTGGCCTCGGGCGCCAACTCCACCTGCCAGTAGCCGCTACGCAGGTCCAGGGAGCTGAACCAGCTAGACCCCCCGATGTAGTCCAGGGCGTCGTCGATCCGTGGAAGCGGGTACGAGTCCTTCCGGGTGACCTCGTTGAGGCGCCGGTAGTCGACGCAGAACCTCCAGCTACCGTCCTTCTTCTTCACCAGGACGGCCGGGGCCGCCCATGGACTGGACGAGGGCTCGATCACTCCCCCGGCAGCCATCCCACGGATCTTGTCCTCCGCCGCCTGGCGCTTGGCTAGTGCTAATCGGTGGGGCCGCAGGCGGATGGGCCGAGCAGAGCCGGTGTCGATGGCATGGCTGCCACCACAGCCCTGTCCGCCTGCAGTCCTCATCCCGAGCCGCAAAAATGTCCCCGTACTCTTCGAGTAACAGCCTCAGCTGCAGACTCTGCTGTACGTCGAGGCCAGCTCCACTGCGCAGCCAAAGCGCATGGACGGCCTCGGCGGTCTCAGGGGAAGGAAAGGCGGCAGATACAGGGCCACGGGGAATGCAGGGACCGGGCAGAGGCAGAGGCTCCTGGGGCATAACCCGGCGACTACTCCGCTGGCCGCCAGAGCCCCCGTGCTCCCCCCGTCCGGACTGGAGCGCCACCGTCTCCGTGCCGACGGTGATGGTTGCTCCAGCCATGTCCATCCTGGCACCCCAACGGTTCAGCAGATCCAGGCCGATGATGCACGAGTCCCGGATGTCGGCGAGCCAAAACTCATGCATCACCTCCCGGTCACCCACCCTGACGGCCAGCCGCTTCCTTCCCCTCATTCCGGTCTCCTGTCCCGTAACGGTCGTCAGGCGGACGCTGGTCGCCGTCCACCCCCCCGAGAGTGCGCCGGTGGTGCCCGGAAAAACGCCCGGACGCAAGGCGGTCGTCAGGCGGACGCTGGTCGCCCGTCCACCCCCCCGAGAGTGCGCCGGTGGTGCCCGGAAAAACGCCCGGACGCACCAAGGGAGATGGTCGAGCCCCAGTGTCCCACCAGGGCCGTGCAGGGTCCGGCCGTCGATCCCCGCAACGGAGGTAAAGGCCCCTGGCGCGGCCCGGGCCGCCAACCAGAGCGCACCGACCGTGAAGGGGGGGGCAGGGAATCCGGAGCGGCGGTCCCCTCACTGGGCCGCTCCGCCGCCGTTTTCCGCCGGACGAAATGGTCTAGCCCGTGGTGCCGGTGCCGGGCAGTCACGGGCCAGATGGCCTGGCTCATCGCACCGGAAACAGCGCCGGTCAGCTCCGGATCTACCTCTGTCGTCGGATGGTGGACGCTGTGGGTGGTCGCTGCCGGGGACACGCTGGGGCGAGGTCCAGGCCTGGAAAACACGCTTCCTCCGTCGTCCTCGCGTCCCGCTCGTAGTCCGCCTGCCGGACGTGAGGTCGGGGGGCACCGGACGGCTGTAGGTCGGACAGCTCCTGCTCCGCCCGTTCCGCCAGCTCAAGAGCCACATCGAGGTTCGGGGGCCCGGCGAGGCGGACGTGCCGTCCCAGCCGCGGCGGGGCAAGTCCTCGGAGGAATGATTGAAGGGCTAGTTCCTCCCTAGCCGCAGCTGGGAAGTCCTGGGTAGACCCCCGTTGGGCGTACAAGCAGTACGTTTGCTGGCATAGGCCCCCAAACGTTCCCCCTCCCGGCGGAGGCGGCTGGTCAGCAACTCCCGGCTGTGGCTCACGACCCTCCCGCTGCCGCCCGAAAACGCCTCTCCAAGGCCAGGGTCAGGGCCTGGAGGTCAGGCTGGTCTGTTGGGGCCAGGTCCAGCAAGAACCTGCAACGCCGTTCCCTCCAAAGCTAGGGCAAGCTGGGCGCGCGGACTCGTCCATACCCCAGGCCGTAGTATCGCGCTTGCGATCCTCAACTGCGCCAGGTAAGGTTCCAGTGGGTGTAATTCCAGAAAACTTTGGGAAGCCTGGAAACCGAGGGGGCGACCGACCGCCGCCGATCCTGCGACACCGCCAACGGCCACTGGGTGGCGGTGTTGCGCCGCCGTCGCGCCAAGCCATTCCTCCGAGTCTTCCTCCTTTGGACGCGTCATGCCGGAAAACGTACCTTTTCCATGATCCCACTTCTGACACGCAATGTCGCGGCCGAATCAGGAAAAGAACAGGAGTCAGGTTCTTGGTCAACTAGGGGTCTGTGCCTCATCACACCGCTTGACCTACAGAACACCCTCTTTTATTGGGCCTTAACTCACCACACACATAGAACATCACACCCTACTACACACAAGTCAATTTCTCGGTGACGGTGCAACAACAAACAGAACAACACACATCAATTAACAATCCCCAACCCATTGAACCCCACTGATCATTAATAACCCCAACAACTAGTAACGGAACTACTACTACTACTACTACTACTACTACTACTACTACTACTACTACTACTACTACTACTACTACTACTACTAACGGACCCAGAACAACAACAACAACGGCACAACGGGAATCCCCCAGAATCCCCGGCACGAACCCGGAAGCGACGGAACCCGCCGCGAACACCGGTCGCTACAATACGTTTCTTTTATTAATCTTTCCGTGATTCCGCTGTTGATGTAGTCTTCCACACTGCTTTATCCACGTGTTGCACCTCTCTTCTTGGGTCTTGGACTTGGAGCAGGGGAAGGGGAAAAATTGGACACCACCTTCGACACTTTGAGAGTATCGGGTGTCGGATTTACAGGTCCCGTATGCGCACTATGGAGCTAGAACAGTCTCATAATTCATAAATGCACACAGAAATTCATAAATGCACAAAAAAAGATAGTACAAATGTATTTGGGGATTTGTTATATAGGCCTACATGTGACTCAAAACACAAATACAATTGTCCAATGCACACACAAAATAATGTTTCATTTTCATATGTAAGTAAAAATATTCACATTATAAAAACAAGATTTCATAAACATATTTCCAATGCCACACACAAATCTAAAAAAAAATCACAAATACATGAATGTTAAAGTATTTGCAATCTTCATCAAATACGCATTTGGGGCTTGTTACATTCATATATGAACTGTTGGACCTGTATTTACAAAGTGCTTTTGATTTGTAAACCTCCCTGCATTTGTGTGTGAAACTTTTGAGACTCCCCTGACGTGACTCTGATCCACAAATGCGTTTTTTCTAAGAGGAGGTTGTCTGTAGCCAATCAGATGTCTCCCTCCTTTACAGCCAATCACGTGAGTGTCTCCCCCACGACAACAGACGACGCGATGCAGAAAACATGTTTCCAAACGACGAAATAACATAGATAGCGATAACAATTGTTTTTTTTACTTTATATTTGTATTGGTATTTAATTGTTTAATCGAAACAATAAAAAAAAATTGCCCGCGGAAACGGGCGATCGCGTCAAATGACAAATGCTTTGCCCGCGTCAGATGACATTTGTCATTTGACG
>OLKM01000042.1:0-10000 GCA_900291075.1 Melanogrammus aeglefinus
CTCCCCGCAAACACTATTAGCGGCGCGCATCTGTGTCGCTAACGAGGGCCAATTAACAGGGGCCGTCTTATCTGTCCGCCCCGCGTTTCCTCCGTAATAGATGTTCGCCCTAACCTGTGCTGAAAGGCTGGGGCCCCGGGGGTGAGCTACGCTGTCTGTGGCCATAGGTGTGCTGTTTGTGTATGAATGGGGAAGGATGAGCGTGGTGAGAGAGAGAGAGTGAGCGCTGTAGCAGTGTGGCGCGTGGGCTGCCTAGCTAGCTAGCTCACCGAGGCACCCAGGCATTGCAGACAGCCCCAGCTGCCAGGGTTGAGGCGAGGTCATCACAGAGTCTTTCCAAACAAATCCTTGAAGAAAAGTGAGCAAAAAATCTCATGAATGAACGGATGGATGGATTCGACAACGCGCCCCCCCCCCCCGCCCCCCGACCACACCCACACACACACACACACACACACACACACACACACACACAACACACACACCACACACACACACACACACACACACACACACACACACACACCTCCGTATGCCCGTACACTGGCTGGGTGCACCTCTGCTGTTGCGTGCACGCATTTTGAGGATAAGCACGGGCTCAGATGTATTTAAATTACCTGCCAAAGAGCAATCACACAGGTAGACACGACATGAATGATAATATGGGTGGAGGAGGGGTAAGAGCAAAGATAGAGAGACACACAGACGGAGAAATGATAGAGACCCCACCCTAGGAAATCTACAGCATAGGATTGCTGCAGTAAAACATGGAAAAAACACACACACACACACACACACACACACACACACACACACACACACACACACACACACACACACACACACACACACACACACAGCACACACACAACACACATACACCACACACACACACACACACACACACACACACACACACACACACCAAAATACAGGGATGGAGAGAGCTAGAGAGAGAGAAAGGGAAAGAGATAGAGAGAGAAAGAGTGAGAAAGAGAGACACACAGAGACAGAGAGAGAGACAGACACAGCGAAAGGAACAGAAACACAGAGAGATAGACATACAGTGAGAGAGACAAAGTGCTTGAGGTCCCACCCCTGTCTGTCTACATTGCATTGCAGCAATGCTGCAGTCAGACAAAGAAGAACAAAGGTTTCATAACGGCACAATGTTACACTGACCCCTAGTGGGCCTAGGCTGAACTGCAGCACATTGCATTCAGTTGAATGCAATGAATGATGTAGGCCTAATGACTCAGTGGTAGGGATTAATGCATTATGAATATAAATACATTCTTGAACTTGTCTGGCTTCCCTGCTGAATGTTATGAATATTTGAATTAATTTACTCATTGTTTATTCATCACCACCATGTAAGGGGCATGGAAACACGAGAAACATTGTCCTACCACAAGATGATGCAGCCAGAATAATTAATTCCAAACTCTTCAGGAGATACACTGTATCAGATTTCAGAGCATCTGAACGCAATGATCAACCATGTAGATCCATGGAGCATCTGCACGAAAAAATGGCTGGCCAATGAAGACAGGCTTAACCTGCCCTCCCCAATGAAGAGACAGACAGGGTCACACTCTGAAAGCTTGTAATGCTGGAACTGCCACCCTTAAGGGCAACTCCCCTACTGTACCACAGAAGACTTAATCCACTGCAGCTTGCTAGCTGTCAGAGCGAGAGAGAGAGAGAGAGAGAGAGAGAGAGAGAGAGAGAGAGAGAGAGAGAGAGGGAGAGGAGGGAGAGAGAGAGAGAGAGAGAGAGAGAGAGAGAGAGAGAGAGAGAGAGAGAGAGAGAGAGAGAGAGAGAGAGAGAGAGAGGCAATTTGCCAAAACAGAGAAAAGTGGCCAAAGGATGTTGAAAATAGATGCTTTTCCCCCTCGAAATTCACTGATGAACACAAACCAGCAGAAATGGAAATGGCCCATTATGTCACAAACACAAACCCATGTCACACTATTATGTTTATCCCCCTTTGAATGTTTCTTTTTTCTATCGTGTGCCCCTGGGAAATGCCAGAGAGGCAGAGTTCACATCAAGTTCACTGGCTCCCCTCCTCAAAGACGGCTCTTTCATGTCAGAAAGCTGCGGAGGCGACAGCGAAGCCGATGTGTTTGAAGACGCTGCCGCCTGCCCAGTCAGGGCTGGTAATCAGCCAGGATGTTGTTAGAATATCATTTGAGAGGTTTAACTCGAACCACCCAAGTAACCACTTTTTTTTATCCAAAAGGCCTAATGATGGTGAAAAAAAAAATTAAATAATACTCATAATAATACAAATGATAATACATCATTATTAAATTAAGTAAAAAAACATGTTTAAAGGGTCTTATTATTGTCATTAAAATAATCATAAGGGGGCTGCTTGTTACATATTATAATAATCATAACTTAAATAATTATATTTGTTCATTTCCTTTACAGATCCGTTTGACGTCATAAATACTTTACAATGTACATATTAAGAATAAACAAGGTTATATTACTAACTCTGCTGCCATCTAGTTGTCTGGGGTCCTCCTCACACCGAACTCGGCGAATAGACACACACACACACTCGCGCGCACGCACGCACGCACACACACACACACACACACACACACACACACACACACACACACACACACACACACACACACACACACACACACACACACACACACACACACACACACACACACACACACACTACATCCAAAATGTGACTTTTAAGTTGGCTGACTCAAGCAGGATTTATTAAGGTACATACGTGTTGCTGGAATTAACTAATTTGTCAGGCCTACTCGTGAGAGATCAAGAGACTTACCGGCCCTTTTATACACGTATTATAGTTAATAGAGTTTGAGCCCTTGGAATAGAATCAAGTGTGCATGCAGGCTAACAGTAATAACCCACACAGAATAGGGGACACACATGCTTGAACAAGCAGCTTCTGCACCCATTAAAACAGTTGGCCGTTCCACAGAAGGGCATGATGTCCATGAAGCCCCAGTCACACAGGTAGAGCTCCAACAGAAAATCCCGCCAGAGCAATAGACCCTACACAGGACTTTAAATGATATCCCCCTCTGCTGGTGTTATTTCTGCAGACTGGTCAAATCGTTTACAGTCTGGCCATTTGAGTAGACATTCAGCTATATGGACTTGGAGTTTGTCTAATGAACTGCTCCCAGAAGAGTGGGGGCTGTACAGCATTTTAGAGATGGAATACGTTGTTATATTTAGAGAGAAGAGCTGATTAAGGGAAAGCTGACGTTTAAAATTGCTTTGAATTTTGGAACGCTATTTGATTAGACATAGGCCTACTGTTGGTCTCTAGACGTATGCTAGCAATGCAACCATGCATTGAAGGTAGGCAACATCTTATAGGGCTTATGGTTATGGCCAGAATGCATGCAACAATATGTATGCTTTCACAACAAGAGGCAAAGATTCACTGACAATCCTCCATTTGGCCACAAAAATAATAATGATTATTATTATATTTAGTAGCTTCTCACAATTCAATGAACAAATCAATCAATCAATCAATCATCCGTCGATCTTCACAACCTATCAAATAACTCACTTTGAAATTACCATTCCACTGCCTTTAACTCAACTAAAAGGTCACTTTGACTTGAAAAGGCTTTTAAATGGTAATTTAATACGAGGCCTACATGGCAACAATACGCTCGACTCCCTCACTGCGCATCCACTTCGCCCTCAATCATCAGTTAAGGTTTGGTAAAGCATGTTTGATAGATAATTAGTAATCGGTATCAGGTCTAAACGTGTGTTTCTTAAGATAGAAAGCAAAAAGCACAAAGCATATGTTTTAAGTTGGCTGAGGGTGCCCACACGTATTTTCAATGTCATTTAGCCAGAGATCATAACATACAATGTCTTGCTTCCTGATACATTAGTACATTGCATGTATTGAAGCCTATTTGCTGCAAATTGTGAGAGATTGAAAACGTAACCTATCTGAATACAGGGCGGCTGAGTTGGAGTTGTTCAGAGAATCAAAATCATTTAATTTGAGGGTAACTGCAGCCACTTCACCACGAGGGGGCGACCTAAGCTCTATTGTTCCTGCGCATCAGTAATCACAGGTTTGATTACAGCCTAGCCTAAACGGAAGGATTTCAAAGCCTAATATGGAAGTTATTCACGCAATCAAAGCTATATAATCACTACTTTGCATGCATTTGCTTACAGATCTTATAACATTCAGTCGACAGCGCATCCCCATTTTGAATCATGCATTATCATTATCTTTATTGTCTCTGTTTACAAATGTGCAGCGTCTACCAATTTGCCATCTGGGTTCGTTTATGAATCATGCATCTTCTTTAAGTATCTGACAGATGAACATGAATATTTATGGTGTCCCATATTTGTTTCGACTGCATATTTGTTTATGCCTTAAGCTTTAAAAAATATGGTAACGTTAGACACAATGTGTTGTCATTATGGTATTGTGTCATATGAAAAAAAAAACACAAAGCACATGTGAAACACAGTATGAAGATGGAAGATGCAATTAAATATGGCTCTTTCTGTTAATTGTTATTTTTGGTACTTTTCCCATATGCATCTCCATGGAGAATCATTCCCCTGACTAACTGTCTAACCTTGTGAAAAGTGACAAATGGTCTACTTTCTATTTATATGTGTTTCCCTCTCCCCCATATCACATAACAGGTTGAGTAGCAGGAGAAATGTGAAATCACATTTTCACCACTCAAAATTAGGGTCTATTTTTATAAGATGGATACCTGCATGATTCATGCTCCCACAATGCATTTGCGTCATGAATGTGATTTGATAAACGTGTCTCTGATGGATGCATTAGCTTTCAATCAATTCATCCTCTGCCAATAAAATGTCCCCTTAGGTGCTGCAGAAATTAGATATGTTGTCCTTTTTTAGACACAAAGAAAGAAAGGATTGCATTACAGAACAACAACACTAGCGGACATACATTCTGGATTGTATTGATTTGACAAACGTTCTTTTTCTGTATTAAACAAACAAACTTAACCACCTGGGGTTAATCCCATCCATGGCCTCAGCCTGCTCCCACCGGCTCCTTAATCAGATGGCTCTGAATTCACCTTAGTGGATTAGTGTTAGCCAAATAATAAGATAGGTAAAGACAGGGACGCACGTCCAAACCCTAATCGTTTATTCATTGACATGACTTTAAAAAACACATAGTTTAATACTACATTTGGGACAAACAGTTTGTATAGTCAGATACCTCTTAGGTATCTTGATGTTTTTCGTTGATGGGAAATGTACTGTATTTTAACAGAAAGTAAATTGAATAAAGTTGGCAAATGGAAAATAGAAAATGCATAACGTAAGAGCCCTTGTGCAACGTACAATAGTCATCATCACTACGATGCTCAGAGGGTCTCAGTTTACAGCCCCTGGAAGCCGGTGGACGACAGATCACTCGACGAACGATCAAAGCTCCGCATAATCGTATCGTGTATTGATAAGAGGAAGCTGCAGTGTCTGACTGATAGTGTCTCCTTCTGGTAATCCAATCAAGGGACTCTTCTATCTGCGTGGCGATTATCTGTACTGTATTGCCAATAGACACGACGTGGGACATTATTGGTTCATTGGAGAGCTGCTGAATTGATGTTATCATGTGAAGAAACGCCATGAGTGCATGAGCCAATAATCTGGGGTGCTGAAAGATTTAGATTTTGGATTGTATTTGAACTGACCGGCATAGGTGTGTGTGCGCAGCAGACTGTAACACTATTATTATTATGCTCTTAATAGTTGGAGGCCATGGATAATATAAGTCATTTTGGCCTTGGATTTAAAAAGGACTATAGTCTAAGAAATTGACTTGTTTTGTATAAATATTGATTATCAGCAGATTACTTGAGACAGATGTCTTCTCATCTATTCATGCTTTCATTCATTTCTTTCATTCATCATTTGTGTCGTTATTTTCAGAACTGCATCTGCCCATGATGATATAGTAACAAAGAACAGCTCCTCCAATAATCCTTGTAGTTTAAATAGAAAAAGACCTCTGTTCTCTGACCATCCTCTGGTCTGATCCAGCAGACCTGGGTTTACACATCCTGATGTCATTCAGCTGTAATTATTCCTCTGGTACGGTCATGTCCTGCCTAGAGCCAGTCCCCAGAACAGAACATATGGTGCATTATCATATTATGGGCTGTACTTCCTCTGCAGTCCAGGAAAGACACGCGTCCCCCTGCAAACGGATGCTTATTCTTTACGTTTTATGGGATGTATTTTTCATCACACCCTAAGGTTGAACACATAAAAGTGCACAATGCAGGTGTTGTTAAATAAACTGTGTTAAATATGATGCCTTGTCCCGATAAAACTTGGAGGTTATTGTATTTTCTTGATGGAGTTTGGTCGTGCACTATGTGCACCATCACGGAACATATTGTCAAATCAGTATGACAATATAATCCGTTGTTGGTGGCAAGGTTTATAGATATTTGTAGTCTGTGAAACCGAATTAATATTTGTCAGTACTAATGCAGAATAATATATAATATCACCTGGCCGTTCCTGTTAAAGTCATGGTTTAAACATCCAAATTCAGAAAAAAGATTTTGTGTGTGTCTACGCATGAGTGTGTGTGCGTGTGTGTGTGTGTATGCATGCCTGCATTTGTGTTTTTGTGTGCGTGTGTGCGTGTGTGCGTGTGTGCGTGTTGTGTGGTGTGTGCGTGTGTGTGTGTGTGTGTGTGTGTGTGTGTGTGTGTGTGTGTGGTGTGTGTGTGTGTGGTGTGTGTGTGTGTGTGTGTGTGCGTGCGTGCGTGCGTGCGTGCGTGCGTGCGTGTGTGTGTGTGTGTGTGTGTGTGTGTGTGCGTGCGTGTGTGTGTGTGTGTGTGTGTGTGTGTGTGCCAGTCCTCGGGACTCCCTGGGGCTGTGCCTTTAAGAGGTCGGTCAGGCTGTGATTGGAGTGAAGCAGGCGTGCGTCCCATCCAGTACCGCTGTGATGTGTGGGGATGCACCAATGAGTGGCCAGCAGCAGGTACACACACACACACACACAAACACACACACCACACTTTTTCCTGAAGACACACTCACTGTACCCTCTGTCAGGCCAGTGAGTTTGCCGGTAGAGGGAGAGGGAAGCTCACATACACACTAACACACAAACACACACACACACTGAGGCACACTCACACTAGCAACAGGGCGACTAAATGGAACAGTGGGTAGAGATGGTGAGACAGTGAACATACACACAGACTTTGAGGGGATCTCAGGATGAGTGGAGGGTCCCAGCCGGTGGCGACGATCAGTAGGACCACCGCCAGGAGACACAAGAGTGTGAGGAAGAACTCCAGGAGGATCTACTCCCACTACCAGGACCAACAGCACGGGTGAGTGAGTGAGTGAATGAAAGAGTGAATGAAAGAGTCAGTGCCTGCGTTTGACTTGAGTAGGGAGGCATAGACTGGTGCTTAAGGTAGGATATGGGTTCAAATCCCAATGTTGATTGTCTACCTGTGGACATCTTAGGGAAAAATGGCTAAACAACACACGTTTAAAAAGTGCTAAATTGTTCGGGAGAAAAGTCTTTGCCTAATGTTATTTGGGGCAGTTGGAGGGTTGATGTTTTTTCCTCAGGCTCCTTTTCCAAGGGTTTGCAAAGCGGCATTGACCAATACCTCCATCTTATCTTTCTTGTTGTGATGTGCCCATGTTTCAACCAATGTGGCTCACATTGGTTGTCAGTTGTTTAATGTGTGTGTGAGATAGGTATTGTATCTTTTAAGTTGCTTTAAGTGGTCAAAGTGATAACATATATCAAAATGGCCACAAAATGGCCACTTTCTTTAAGAATCTCCTACACTCATCCCTCGGTAGGTTTTTGTAACCAGTTTCCAACCTGCTGTTCTCAAGATTACCACATATAGTTCAAGTTATGCTCCAGTATATGTATTTTTATTTTCAGATAATGCAGATAATGTAATTTTAATGTTCAACATTGAGTCACAGAATTTTAAACAACAACTTAAAAAAAGAATCCTAGTCCACCAGAATGTATAACCGTCAGACAGATTACATACCTCTGTTCTGCGCCGGAGTCTGTAGCCACAGCCTTGCATCACAGGTCGACGAATCAATTGAAAACACCATTACACTGACATTTAATCCAAACGTTGATCTGAGAGACGAGACGCGAACCGGGCAATGTTTAACAAACAATGCGGCACTTTAGTTTTAAAGTGTACTGTGAAAACGGTGTAAGAAATGCAGTGGTTTCCGGTGTGTGTGTGCGTGTGTGTGTGTGTATGTGTGTGTGCCTGCGTGCATGCGTGCGTGTGTGTGTGTGTGTGTGTGTGTGTGTGTGTGTGTGTGTGTGTGTGTGTGTGTGTGTGTGTGTGTGTGTGTGTGTGTGTGTGTGTGTGTGTGTGTGTGTGTGTGTGTGTGTGTGTGTGTGTGTGCGTATTCTTGCCTATCCTGTAGCTCTTCGGACGACGAGGACAAAGAGGATGGGCGCGTGGACAGCAACGACCCGGAGGAGATGTTCCAGAACATCCAGTACCAGAAGGAGATCATCGCCAACATCCGCACCAGGCCCTGGCCAATGAGACGCAAGCTGAAAGTGCTCAAGTACACATAATGATAATACACATGTATTGTCTTTCTTTCTTCATCAATTTGTTTGTTCTTAATCCTAATGACCTTTTCTCTGATTGGTCTCTTGCCTCAGACACTTTGTCTCCTCTCTCTCTCTCCCACACACACAAACACACACACACACACACACACACACACACACACACACACACACACACACACACACACACACACACACACACACACACACACACACACACACACACACACACACACACACACACACACACACACACACACACACACACACACACACACACACACACACTTCCATCAAATCCAGAAAGACTGCAATGGTTAATGACTATGCTTTAACTTTGTAGTGTGTCCACACACACCCTGACAAACATAAGAAGGATCATAGCATTGTTTAAATGTCTGCCAGTATTACTGTATATAATCCTAACTAGACTCCATCCCAGCCATCTTTACTCTTCTGATCTAGTAGGGATAGAAGCATTAGTACACACTGGGGTCTCTTTAGGCTATGCTATTCTCATGCAAACAGTACATCTCTACAACTGTTAACAGTCCTAATGTGAGCTACAATGCATAATGTATAATACAAGGTATTATAATGTTGTTGCACAACTATGCCTGAGTTGGTGTCGGGTTGAGGGGAGACTGGCTGTTTAAAACAAACCAGTGATGAACATTTATCCCCTGTCTCGTTGCTCTAATGATGCGAGCCCTTTAACCCATATCCAGCTGTTAGTGGGTAGTTATCCCATTGCCTCTGTCTCCTGCTGTGTGCCAACATCTGGGAATGCCTTATCTATTAACTGTGAATCAGGTTGGCCTCAATTGATGCGCTGCATGGATGATCGAATTGTTGGACGCATATGGACGTACTTACCGTAATGTGAATAGCAAGTGGCTTGACTACAAATCGACTTAAATAATGTGTTTCTTCATTAGGGAGGGAGGGAGGGAGGGAGGGAGAGGGAGAGGGAGGGAGAGAGAGAGGGAGAGAGGAAGAGAGGGGGAGAGAGAGAGAGAGGGAGAGAGAGAGAGAGAGAGAGAGAGAGAGAGAGAGAGAGAGGGAGAGAGAGAGAGAGAGAGAGAGAGAGAGAGAGAGAGAGAGAGAGAGAGAGAGAGAGAGAGAGAGAGAGAGAGAGAGAGAGAGAGAGAGAGAGAGAGAGAGAGAGAGAGAGAGAGAGAGAGAGAGAGAGAGAGAGAGAGAGAGAGAGAGAGAGAGAGAGAGAGAGAGAGAGAGAGAGAGAGAGAGAAATGAATTGAAAAGAGAACAGAGAGAGCCTAACAAAGTCTGAGAGAATCAGAGAATCAAAAGAGGGATGAAGAGTTGGAGGGAGAGAGGGACAGAGGGGAGGAGAGAG
>OLKM01000042.1:15000-55000 GCA_900291075.1 Melanogrammus aeglefinus
CCATCTGGTCTCTTGGGGCAAGTCTCTCTCTGTCTCTTTGTCTGTCTCCCCCTCCTTCTCTGTACAACTCTGTCTTTCTCTCGTTCTCTGCCTCTGACTATTTCTCTCTCTCTATATCTCTCCCGGCACCTGTCTCTCACTCCATCTCTCTCTCTGACTCTCTCTTTCTCTCGACTGTCTCGCTCTCGCTATCACACTCTTCAAATCTCTCTTGCTTTTTCTTTCTCTGTCTCGCTCCCTCTTCCTCTCTCTGTCCAACTCTTCGACTCTCACTCTCTCTTTCTCTCTGTCTCTCTCTCCATCTATATGTCTCTCTCTTAATCTCTCTCCCTATCTCTCTATCTCTCTAGTTCTCTTTTTCACGCTTTCTGACTCTCCATCTCACTCTTTCTGATTCTCTCTCGCTCTCTCTTTGTCTCTTCTGACTATCCATAGCAGTGTCTCTCTCTATCGATCTCTCTGCCTCTCTCTTTTTCTAACTTGGTTTCTTCCTCTCTCTTTATGTTTTTACTGTAATATCAATGCTGCATGGTGCTGAAATGGACACCAGAGGCTGTTATTTAACATTCTACAGGACTTTAAGCAGGCCGTTTATTTCCTGATCCCCTTCGCTGTTCTCATGACCTCTACAATGGGGCTCATGTCGGGACTAGCACAGGTGTCATGTACACGTTAATCCATATTGTGAGTGGTTTTACTGCCGTTCAGTGGGAATCGTAACGATTTTCTGCTTACGCTCTGCAGATATATTTTTCTTCATTCCCACCTGGCGACTCAATCACTTTTATGATCACTATTATCTGTGTGTGTGTGCGTGTGTTTGTGTGTGTGTGTGTGTGTGTGTGTGTGTGTGTGTGTGTGTGTGTGTGTGTGTGTGTGTGTGTGTGTGTGTGTGTGTGTGTGTGTGTGTGTGTGTGTGTGTGTGTGTGTGTGTGTGTGTGTGTGTGTGTGTGTGTGTGCTGTGTGTGTGTGTGTGTGTGTGTATGTGTTGGGACTGCAGGGCTATCTGCAGTACTCTGTGCTGTTCTACGGCTACTACGGCAGAGTGAGAAAGATCGGCAGTGCGGGTTACCGCCTCCCTCTGGCCTACTTCCTGGTTGGCATGGCGGTCTTCGCCTACAGCTTCATCATCCTGTTGAGAAAGTAATCCTCCCAGCATCTTCTCTGCTATCTTTCTATGAGTTTTCACAGTTTGCTATTTTACTTGACCTTCTAATCCCAACTAGACACAAAGTACTGTACACGGTAGTTGATACTGTGTAGCAAAATAATTGTACGGATATCAAATAAGCGGTTAAAGGTAAAATGGCAAAACAACTAAACAACAATGCAAAAACTCAAAGTCATTTAGCAGACGCTTTTGGCTGACAAGGATTTTTCCATTTCTCATGTACGTCTACAGGTGTACCGTGGACCCCCGGTATTGAACCAAGAACATTTTGGCTCAAACCCTTAACCAATAGACCCTCTTACATTTGAGTAACTGTTATCCAAATGAGCATTTTGACTGACTAAACTGTTGAAACCAGAGTAAAGAGTGGGGGGAGGATGTTTTCACATCGTCCTCCTTCCAACGCTTCCCCCAGGATGGCAAAGAACTCCCGTCTGAGTCTGGCCAGCGCCTCGGACGAGAACTTCACCTTCTGCTGGCGGGTGTTCTGCGCCTGGGACTACCTGATCGGGAACCCGGAGGCAGGCCGAGAGCAAAGGAGCCGCCATCGTCAACAACATCAGGGTTCGGGAAAACAGACATGTTCCTTTAATAACTCTTCAGGCCCCTTCAGTGTCAAAACACACACCCAGACACAAACACAGACATACACACACATATTTAAACAGCTAAACACAAACGCACACTACTGGAGTTGGAGGCATTGTCCATATGCCAAATGTCTGAAAAAGCATGTAATTAGGTGTCTTAAGACACGCAAATGTGCAATTAATAACAAGATATTTGTATGAAGCAACCACATGGGTATGGATGATGTTGATGTACTATCTTTATTTACCACATACACAATATTTCATGTGACTCAAGTAAGTAGGCCATATGTAGAACCCGCATCCATTTATGATTGTTTTTTAATTAATCAAACTGAACACTCCAGGCATGTGATAATAAATGTCACACAGTTAATGTGACATTTACATGTTGTTCCCACCCCTAAACAGGAAGCCATTGTTGAGGAGCAGGAGAAGAAGAAAGATACAAGCCTGTATGTGGTTTTGGTTTATTTTTCTTGCATTTAAAAACATATCAAACAAGTTGTAAGTTGACTACAGATGTACCCCTGGTTGGCTAAAGGGAAGAGATAAACAATGGAAAACCAACAAGTGGATGCTATCCGCATGCTTGTCTGGACAAACTGCCAAATCCAATCACCTTAAGCACAATCAATCAAGGCATGTCGCACGCCCCCTCAGACGCCTTCCAAACTACTAACTCAACGGTGCTGTGCCGGTGTGTGTCTGTCAACATCAACATGGCACATCTGAGGAAATTACATTGTGTATCAATACATTATTGAAAGGCCTCACTGTGAAGAAAACGCCTCAAAGCGTCATTTTTAGATGCCTATACTTAAGGAGCAGTAAGGGGTGAGGGCATCTTGCTCAATGATTCCTTCAGGTAGATGTGGCCATCAGGGTTCGATCGCAGATGCTTTGGTTGCAGAGTCAGGTGCCTATGCCCTGTAACCACTACGCCCGCCATGGGAACCCCTTTCTTCCTCCCAGGGCAGTTCTCATCAGCCTGCGTATCCTGGCCAATATCCTGGTGCTGCTGTCCCTGGCGGGCAGCATCTACATCATCTACTTTGTGGTGGACCGCTCCCAGAAGCTGGAGCAGGAGAAGCCTGAGCTCACCCTGTGGGAGAAGAATGAGGTGAGGCGCACTGGTAGAGTAGCCTACCCCGTTTATAATGACGCATCGTGACTTGACTCTGTCTCAACCTCGGATGGCTCGGGCGTGGACCGTAGCACTGACTGTATTTGGGTTCAGATGTCAGATATGAGGACTGGTACTTATTAGTTTCAAAATACAACATTTGGTTTTATTGGTGTTTATTTGCACATATATTGGTATGTCAAAGCTGCCACAATGACTCAATAAACACCATTAAAAATTGTGGCAGCTGTGTTATTGTTGTTAGGGGGACTGGACTCTGACTCCATTTTGGGGACTTGGACTCGAGCGCTGAGGTCTCGGGTTGAGATTGAGTGACCGGAAGACGACACTGGTGCTTTGCGTCACCGGTGGTGGGCGGAACCCTGTCTCGCCGCTCATTGGGTTAGTCGTCCTTACAATGGGATTAGGCGACGCTGGATGCCAGCGCTGTCTGACTGGAGCTGGATGCGGAGCCAGGCAGTTACACTAAGGCCAGAGGAGACGTGTAATTGTTTGGCCGGGGTTCGCTGCCATCTGTCCGTGGCAGCCGCTCATTTCATTGGCCTCCCGAGAGGAGTTAATGCAGTGGTTCCCAACCCTTTTTGGCCCGTGTCCCCGACTTTAACTAAGAAAATGTTTGCAAACCAAACTTTAACTTATGTGTGTCTGCTTCCACAGAAATAGTGTTTACTGGTCTACAACACACTAAATGATAAGTCGTAGTTCTCTCATGGCTAGGAATCATTAGCCAGTCAGTTTGTATATAAAAGACGTCTAGAAGACCTTTTTTATTTTCAATAACAAAATATTGTTGAACATTTGCATGAATATGATGTTCTGTTACATTCATTGAACTCTTCTTCGGATTTGGCTAAGATGTTATAAAAATAGAAAACAGAAGAAAGAATCAGGTAGAACATATCTTTGTGTGAAATCAGGAGGAAGCTAAACTGCTGACCGTACTTTATATTATTACTGTACTGACTTTTGCATGCACAGACAAATACCATAAGATGTCGTGGATCTTCATGTAAGTCATCAACCATGATAGTAAACATGGGAATGATAGTTTTCCTAGTAAGGAAGTCATTTCTATTCCCCTCTAAATGTGTTACCTTTCTCCTTGTAGGTCAGTGTGGTGGTGTCTCTGATCACCATGATCGCTCCGTCTGCGTTTGAGTTGGTCTCTCAGTTGGAGATGTACCACCCAAGAACATCCCTTCGCTTTCAGCTGGCCAGGTAAACACAAGCACATACTGGGCCAAGTCATACAGACAACTAGTTACCCTTAACAGGAACCTAGTTTCAAAAATATGAGGACGTCGTTTTTTTCACATTGTTTCTCTATATATATTTATATCTGTCTCTACCACTATATCTACAGAGAGTCTGAGAGAGAGATAAAGAGATAGTGAGAGAAAGAAAGAGAGAGCTCTGTCAAGTGAATAGGCTCCATTAAATAAACATAAGGGAAGAGGTATTTGGACGCAAAGTGAGTTGAATGTGTGTCCACAGGGTACTGGTGCTGTACCTGGGCAATCTGTACAGCCTAATCATCGCCCTGCTGGACAAAGGTCAACATCATGAGCTCTGCTGTGAGTACGCCCCTCACAACTGGTATTAGTGAGTTAGGAACAACCACCAGTATTATATTACACTGGTTGAGCCATTCACTGATGCAAAGGGACCAATCATCATCCATTACTTCAAACGTCTCTACTGTGTGCTGTGTGTGTGTGTGTGTGTGTGTGTGTGTGTGTGTGTGTGTGTGTGTGTGTGTGTGTGTGTGTGTGTGTGTGTGTGTGTGTGTGTGTGTGTGTGTGTGTGTGTGTGTGTGTGTGTGTGTGTGTGTCCAGATCCAAGTGGTTCCTGGTAACTGGTCTGACCCCAGCTCCTTCCTGGCCACCATCTCCCAGCAAGACGAGGAGAGTCTTTCCACCTTGGTCTCAGAAATGTATCTCTCTGGACACAAGAACGACAGCATGAGCACGATGACAACGACGACAACCACCATGGCGACCATCGCCATGGCGCTGGACGCGGGCAGCGTCTTCAGCAACGCCAGCGCTGGCAAGAACGTCCTGGTGGCCTTGACCAATCACACGGCTCTGTTTGAGAAGAATGCCCGCTCACAGCAGGACCCCTGCTGGGAGACATACGTTGGACAGGTTATCTCTCTTTCTGTCTCTCCTTCTCTCTCTGTTTATATCACCTATCAGTCTCTGTAAGTCACTCCTATCTGTCTGCCTATCTGTCTGACACTCACCTTTTGTCTCTGTCTGTATGTCTGTCTGTCTGTCACTCTCTCTCTTTGTCTGTCTCTCTTTTGTCTCATTTCATACTGTAATCATCATACACCCTGGAAATTATAAAAGAAAACCTGTAGAATTCTATATAGAAGTCACATCGAAGATGGAATAGTGGACACTAAACTAAAGTTTGATGATGTTTTCATTTCTCTGGTATTACAACCTAAAACATTTACAACCGCTAAGCCTTCATCTGCGTTACCGGTGTTGTGATCAGGCAATAAGAAAGTAATATAGTCAATGAACAGTAGGGGGCAGCATGGCAATTGCTATAACTGCTTGGAAATGTAAATAATAATAAAAAAAGGATACATGCGCCAGCAAGTTTAGAAGTACATAAACAAATGGTTGTGTGTGTCGTGTGTGTGTGTGTGTGTGTGTGTGTGTGTGTGTGTGTGTGTGTGTGTGTGTGTGTGTGTGTGTGTGTGTGCTCGCGCGTGTGTGCGCATGTGTGCGCGCGCGTGTGTGTGCGCATGTGTGTGCGCATGTGTGTGCGCATGTGTGTGTGTGTGCGTGCATGTGTCTATGCACGTGTGTGCGCGTCACCACACAGGAGATGCTGAAGCTGTCCATCATCGACATGATCTTCACGGTGGCCAGCATCCTACTGATCGACTTCATCCGTGGTCTGGTGGTGCGTTACCTCAGTGACTGCTGCTGCTGGGACCTGGAGAGCAAGTTTGTGAGTGACCAACAGATCGGATATTAAACAGTACATTACCCAACAGATGACACATTAAACACTACATCGCCCAACAGAACACACTTTGAACACTACATCACCCCATATTAAACGGTACATTACCCAACAGATGACACATTAAACACTACATCGCCCAACAGAACACACTTTGAACACTACATCACCCAAAAGGTCACACATTAAACCCTCAGTTCACTACGCTGTCAAAATATGCCAATTGACCGTCGTCCAGTTCAAACAGAGGTCACTTTGGTGAAGAGCATATTATAGAACTTTATTATACAGAAGAAAGTTCTTGAAGAGCAATCCTGGCAGGCTGCAGCCCTGGAGGTGCCAGGAGCCATCCATAAGATAGAGTCCGAGTAAGACCCCAGACCTCTTTAAGAATCTTGAAAAACTGCCAAATTTCTAAATAGAATAAAGTTCCTTTATCTCAATGCAGCACATGGCTTTGCCGTTGTCCCACTCGAATTACGAGGACACCGATAACACATTTTCGTTCTGCTCAACTTCAGCCTGAATACGGAGAATTCAAAATAGCCGAGAATGTCCTGCACCTGATCTACAACCAGGGGATGATCTGGTAAGTCTGATTAAACAACGCACTATGGACGGTTTTTCCCTCACCAAAATGCCTGCGATCTCACAATGCCTGCGATCTCTACTATCTCCGCTAAAGCTGCAGCACATGGAGCCTCAGCTATTGCCAGCGGTGCAATACCGAACGCACTGTGTCACTATTAGTAGGAGTAGCCGAGCCGGGAGGCAGTGACCCTGAGTAAATTGACTTTAGCCTTGTCTGCAATCTCTCCATTACACTCCTGCTGCACGCTCAGCTAGGTTGTATTTCTCCCCCCCCCCCGACTCATTTCCGAGATGTCGTCTGGTGGGTGATGAGTGTAATGATATGGCGCCCCGAGTGGCTAGCTCTAATGTGGTTTATGAGGAAACACACAAGCGACCCCAAAGAACGTCCTCATGAAATGTCCTCACAAAGTATCCCAGCCAAAGCAGCCAGACTGTGTCCCCGCGTGCCACGGTGTGTGAAATTGTGTGTGTGGGTTTTTTGTTTATCCTCTTATCCATCTGCATCTGTTTCTCGAACGTGTGGGTGTGTTTGTCGTGTGTTGCGTGGGTGACCATTAAGGTGTCTCGCTGTTTTTTCTAGGATGGGGGCGTTTTTCTCCCCTTGTCTCCCCGCCTTTAATGTGATGAAGCTGATTGGCTTAATGTACCTGAGGAGCTGGGCGGTTCTGACCTGCAACGTTCCCCATCAGCAGGTCTTCCGGGCATCCAGGTTCACACATCAGCACGCGTGCAAATGCTTACGCACACATCATGAAATTAAGCTCTAAAACAAATAAACATACACAGAGAAAGACAATTTAACGATTCTGAATCAATTTCCTATTTGGTGAACAATTCACAAAGGATGAATATGTTTGTGTTTGTGTGTGTGTGTGTGTGTGGTGGTGTGTGTGTGTTGTGTGGTGTGTGTGTGTGTGTGTGTGTGTGTGTGTGTGTGTGTGTGTGTGTGTGTGTGTGTGTGTGTGTGTGTGTGTGTGTGTGTGTGTGTGTCTGTGTGTGTGTGTGTGGGGGGGGTAATGGCTTCCGGGCCCATGGTCCTTTGCCTGGTTCAGATTTATGTAACAAGGCTGTTTCTCAGGGGTCTTATCAGTCTCTCCCAGATGGGGTAGAATATAACAGCATAACAGCATATTACTATAGTCTCGCTCTCACTCTCTCGCACGCTCTCTCTCTCGCTCGCTCTCTCGCTCGCTCTCTCTCTCTCTCGCTCGCTCGCTCGCTCGCTCCCTTGCTCTCTCTCTCTCGCTCTCTCCATGGCTCTCTCTCCATTGCTCTCTCTCGCTCTCTCTCCCTTTCTGTTGCTTGCTCTCTCTTTCTATGCTCTCTCTTTCTATTGCTCTCTCTCTCTCTCTCTCTCTCTCTCTCTCTCTCTCTCTCTCTCTCTCTCTCTCTCTCTCTCTCTCTCTCTCTCTCTCTCTCTCTCTCTCTCTCTCTCTCTCTCTCTCTCTCTCTCTCTCTCTCTCTCTCTCTCTCTCTCTCTCTCTCTCTCTCTCTCTCTCTCTCTCTCTCTCTCTCTCTCTCTCTCTCTCTCTCTCTCTCTCTCTCTCTCTTTCTCCCACTCCCTCCCTCTCTCTGTCTCTCTCTGTTTTGAGTGAGTGTTGCGTGTATCGCTGTAATGCTCTTCTGCTTGAGGGGAGGGAGCAATGAAGCCATACATTGTACTGACCAGTTAAATCCTAATCATGTTAACACAGTCCAACATCGACCGATTTATTGTGTAAATCAGAGAGTTAACACAACCCAAGCAGAATGTAGGGGAAGGGTAGATAAGTTATTTTCTAAAGATTAGCACGATTAAAAATTATATTTTGTCTTATTGTAAATATTGGAGACTGGCCTCAATATTATATTGATATTTACATATACACAAACACACATACACACATTAAACATATTTAAAACAATACAATTATTACACATTTATATTTATGTAACTCCTAATTTTGTTTTCATGCTGTTGTTGTCTTTTAGATCAAACAACTTCTATCTGGCCATGTTGTTGTTTATGCTGTTCCTATGCATGCTGCCTACTATCTTTGCCATCGTGAGATACAGACCATCACAGCATTGTGGGCCTTTCAGGTAAAAACCCAACGTGTTGCGTTGCAACCACTCATCAATTATTAATTTTTGCACAAAGCGATCGATAATAAAAAATAAATAATATAGTCTAGCCTAGTACTGTGCAGCAGTAGAACGTGTGTAAGTGTTTTGTGTTTGTGTTTACTTTGTCTTGCATGTTACAGCGGCCAGGAGAAGATCTATGACATCATTTCAGACACCATTGCCAGTGACTTCCCGCTGTGGTTCAGCAAAGTGATGAGTTACATCACCAGCCCTGTTGTGGCTCTGCCCGCGCTGCTGCTGCTCTTGTGAGGCCACACCGCTACACACCCACATGCAAGCTGGCCCACACACATACACACACAGAGTCACACACTCTCACATACACACATACACGCACGCTCAGACCGACAAACACACACACATGCATCGTCACACGCATACACAGACACGCGGACACACTTACGTGTGCACACGCACACGCACACACACACACACACACACACACACACACACACACACACACACACACACACACACACACACACACACACACACCACACACACACACACACACACACACACACACACACACACACACACACACACACACACACACACACACACACACACACACACACACACACACACACACACACACACACACACACACAATCACAATTAAATGAAGAGAGACATCTATAGAAAGAGGGCCACTCGTGTACACTTCAAAGACAAAAGAAACCCCCCCTGTTTATCGCGCTTCAGGCTACTGTTGAATGTGTATTCCAGCATGCTGATATACTACCTCCAGGCAATCGCAAGATCCCTCAAGTTCACCAACAACCAGCTGAGGCAGCAGCTCCAGACCGTGAGTGTGTAAAACAGGATTTGAGGCCTGGGAGCATCTTTTACGACAGATCTTTGCTCTACGTGTTTAACTTGTGGTCTCTTGGATATTAGGAACGGTCAAATGACAAGAAGAAAGTCTTCCAGTTGGCTGCAGGTAGGGCTTACTCATGACTTCATCTGAGAGACAGAGGATGGCTAACATTCACTTTGCTGTTAATAGAGTGAATGGCTTGAATGTACTTTTACCTGAGGAAATCAAATGCAAGACAGTCCTGTATTATAATAGCATATCATCACATTACAAGGATAGCCACAACTTAAAGTGAATCCTAAAGCATCAACGCTTTTTTTCTAATTCAAGCAGAAACATTGTTCGCAAACATAGACTTCAGATATTATTTGCCACACCTCTGCATCTTGGAACTGCATTTGTCCATTGGACAATGACTTTTACATTACTAAGTAAGGGATAATGTATAGTTCGGAGGTTGTTATGGAGAAATAAACCCTGACAGGTTGTATGGAACCCCGACGCGAAGCGGAGGGGTTTATTTCTCCATAACAACCGCCGAACTCACCATACTTCCAGTCTACCGTTCGCCGTGGTAACAGCATCCGCACCATCACCCAGTCGGTGTCCAGGGCGGAGCTGAACACAGGAGGCGTGGTTGGATCTTCCAGAAGTCCATCCGTGCCAATGTTGCACAGGCAGAGGCCGGACCCTCCACCAACTAGGTAGAGTAATTACAGAAGGACTACTGTGGCGTCTGAAGAATACAATCTGAAAATGCTGCTTGAAGGTTCATTGAATCATTGGTTCTTATACATGAACGACGGTCCGTTATACAGAAATAACAGACCGCAGAACGCAGCGCTGGACCAATCAGAGAGCAGCATTCAATAGAGCCGTGTAATAACATTATGTAAGCAAGGTTGTAATAACAACTGACCTTTGACCTATGACATGCTCAGCCAGGCTCCAAACCCCAGAGGTGGCCGTCGAAAAGAAGACAGACCAGCAGGAGAGCGACGCCACGAGCCACGAGTCCTCCATCCACTCATCGCCGCAGCACAACGGCAGCGTCACCAACTTCCAGTCGCCCGTTCGCCGTGGTAACAGCATCCGCACCATCACCCAGTCGGTGTCCAGGGCGGAGCTGAACACAGGAGGCGTGGCTGGATCTTCCAGAAGTCCATCCGTGCCAATGTTGCACAGGCAGAGGCCGGACCCTCCACCAACTAGGTAGAGTAATTACAGAAGGACTACTGTGGCGTCTGAAGAATACAATCTGAAAATGCTGCTTGAAGGTTCATTGAATCCATTGGTTCTGTATTGAGAAAAGGGAAACAGTTAAATCACACAGCGTAATGCAACCTGTTGTTAAATGTCTATTGCGTCTTTTTCCTTCATCGAGGAGCTCACTACTCTCTGATAAAGCAGAACAGTTTTTCCATTCATGTTGACGGCACAAAAAGGAAAAGCCTGGCAGTTTAATTTAGAGAAGAACGATGTCCCTTAACCTCATTCAACGGTTCAATGGCATCAAGCACACCAGTGTGGAGTTATTTTAAAAATAAATGTTATAGCTTGAATCTCTGTCAATATCTAGCTACGTTACTGCTGACTCCTGGAAAGTAAAAGTACCAGCATCCGCAGTGTATTTGAAGGCCACCCTTGTTTAAGACGCCTTCACCACAAACTGCTCCTGAAGGACAGCCATCCCCTTTGAGCATTCACTGAACTGGACTCTCTTTTTCCCAGCAGGCAGCAGTCGGCCCCGTTCCTCGTCGGCCCCAACGGCTCCTGCCGGGCCAAGTCGTACCGCCACGTGGCCTACAACCCCACCCCTGGTTTCCCCGACGACGTCCACTACTCGGACCCGCTGTACAGGAAGACGGCACGGCCACTGCTCCCGGCCGAGGCGGCGGGCATCATCACGGCCCACAGCTACGCCGCCCGGCGCCCGCACGTGGCCACGCGCTACGTCATCCTGAACGAGCACGAGGCGCGCAAGAAGCTGCTGCGCTCCGCCACGCGCATCCCCCGCCACTACTGCGCCGACGGACCCTCTGACCTGTACCCCCCCCGCAGCAGCAAGCGCTACGCCCCCCGCGCACCCCTCCAGTCCCAGAGGTCCCTGGCCTCGCAGCCCCACCTGAGCGAGGAGGAGGAGGAGATGGAGGAGGAGGCAGGGGTGGGGTTGGAAGGCAGGAAGAAGGCGCAGAGGAAGGGCTTGTTGGGACAGGACGGCCGGCGCCCGCGGTCCCTGTCGGACCTGTACCAGCCGGCGCGCTTCTACATCGGAGAGCGCGTGGAGAGCCAGGTGTCCATGGGGAAGGACGCTCACGTGGCCCGGGGCAGGCGGGGGGCGGGGCAGGCGGGGGCGAACGCCAGGGAGGAGGAGGAGGAGGAGGATGACGAGATAGACTGGGAGGGGCTGGAGGCGTATGCCTGCTCGCACGCCGGCGGAAGGAGGGCGGAGCCGGCCGCGGCGCACATCCGCCGCCCCACCCAGTCTCCTGGGCGCTACGGGCAGTCCTCCGGAGTGGCCAGGGTGGGGGAGCCCCAGGTCAAGCCCAAGGTCAAGAGCAGGTCCAAGATGGAGCCCTCCCTGACGGAGTCTGACTCCGCCTCCTTGGGCTCCAGCAGCGACCAGCAGAACAGCAGCACCGACCAGTACATCCAGGTCATCCACAACAAGGAGCGCCATCTCAAGTCTGACGCCAGGCAGGGCAAGCTGGCTAAGAAGAAGTCGAAGGCCAGCATCGATCTAAACGTCTCTAGGTCAAATGAATTGGTTTGCTCCAATGTGTGAGGGATAAGGAAAGGGTCAGCAAAAGTCTGTGCAATAGTATGTATATTTGCTGACCAACAGAGTGTGTTACAAAGATGTAATTATCAATTGAGACCGCAAAGTATATATTTGTAACATTTTAACTTCAGTGTTGTGTGTAAGAGAATGCTCCACATATAATATTTGATTGTTACATTCAATGTGTTCACGTGAGATGTGTGGTCTTACCTTGCTTATTTTATCTGTACATCATACTATTAAATGTTAATCAATTTTGGGAGGGAGGGGAGACTCTGAAGTCAAGCTGCATCTTGGTCAGTTTTTTCTTTGATGGGAATATGAATGATAATTGTTGAGGAATACCTTGTATTTGTCAACCTTGTAATTGTTTTTATTTGTGGTTCAGACTGATCTCACCAGATTGTTGTATTAAGATAGATCTATTGAAGGTTTCATTCGCTATCGGACTGAACTGAAAATTATGATTATGCTTTAACTTGACAGAGTTATTTGAAAATGAGGTGAACTGTAGAAAACATGGACTACACATGGCATTGACCACAAGCAGGAGGGTTGGGGGACAAATGGGAACAACACACAGCCCAACGATTACGGTCTTTCCACCTTTGCATATTGTGAAACAACTGCTCTGAGCACTTTAATCAGCATTTGCTCATTATTATTAATGCTTAATATTTTCTGTCTGTCTTCTACTATACTACTACTGCTACTGGCCTACTGCTGAAGGTCAAGGGAAAAGGGTCACGGTTGGCCACTGCATAAAGTATTTATATCTTTGCATGAGTACTTAGGTGTGTATACATATGTTTTCATGTTACATGTATTTCTATATGTTTATCTGCATAAACATGTTATGTTTTAGTCCTCCCCTCCTACATATTGACCTAGACTGGGTTTGATATGTGGGGCATTTTTTACTACAAATCCAAGCAGTAGCCACAATAACCGCGTGGGGGGCTAGTGAGTCACATTTCTGCAGCTCCCCTGCTTTGAGTGACTCGGGTTTATGGGTCTGTAACGTCAGGTGAGTCGCTCATTCAAATCAGCATCTCTTCTATCTATTACGGTTATCACGTAAATGGGTTATTCCAACTATCTAACCCTGATATTGGCCTTCGCTGGAAACCACCGATGCGATGATTGACTGTGGACGAGTGGAAAGGCTCGGTTCCGCCGCCCAGCTGTGTTAGCCTGCTAGCCTCACCTCTCAGCCTTGAATGGCTTGTTAGCTCCCCATGCTAAGTGACACAGAGGAGAGCCGACCCCGGTGTCTTCATCAAGGCCTATAGGATCTATAGATTGTACACGACAGCTGGGCTAGCCACCACATTTTTTTTAAAACGCGTTTGAACACCACAGCCATCCATGGATTTTGTACATAAAGCCAACACCGTGTCTGACTGCCTGCTTGGCTTCAAGAAGGACGAGTCCGGCTGGAAGACCTGCAAGAAGTCGGTAAATGACTGTTTTTTGTATTCACTAGATCTTTGTTATTCGTGTTATTGGTGTAAGGTCACTCTTGACATCCTGCTTCCTAGTCTTGGATGAATAAAGCACGGCGTGTCTTATTTGATCAGGTCTCATGGACGACTGAATGGCGTCCCATGTGTTTAATATTTGATCACTTTATCCTCACTGGTTCAGCGAAACACAAGTCATGACAGTGTCCATCGATCTCCATCCCTGATCCGAAAGCTGATCACCAAACAGCAAGCCCGTGTGCACATTATAAAACACCCCGACAGAAGGGTGGACGTGGATTAAAAGTAAAATCCAAAAAATATATTTATACCCCCGCCCAATCATGGCATAAATCGTCGCAAACTACGATAAGTAATAAGGAAGAATGATGTGTGAACTTCGGCCTGTGCGTCCAAAAACCACAATGCTGCATGGGTTAAGTCGTCCCAACAAAACCAAATGTCACGTTACAGTTATTAAAACCTCCCCATTTGACCACATCAACCACACAGACAGAATATGGCTGCTATCTGCCACGTCTCCTCCTGGATTTTATGAATGAATGGTTCATCAGTGAAGGGATCTTTTTGCTGTTGTGTTGCACATACCTTTGGTGCAAAAACGTCAAAGGTGACCCGTTTAGGGAGAGTCTGGGCTGTACAATGTACCATGTGCTTTAAAAGGTGACATTGACCCCTACCCCAGTTTGTAATAAAGCTGCATGTGAAACAGAGCCAGTCCAATCTCGCTGCTGTATGGCTTGTATGTTATATAGGTTTATCTGTTTGGATGAATCGTTTTGTTACAATGCATGAATAAACCACCTGCACATGATATGCGACCCCATTATAACTGGCCATTCTGCCTTAAATAGTTAATCAATAATTCATATCTCCTTTATAGAATGATGTCATCGTCTCCTGGCGTCCCTCCACTGAGTTCCCAGGAAATGTGTGAGTTTTTACTCTACCCCTAAATGATGAACTGGTAATAATTATAGCTGAAGGTCGTCTTCCACTGAAGCACACAGTGGCATGATGTTGTTTGTTCTGCTCTTTGACGTCTGTTTGTTCATAATGATGTAACAGCTCGGACAATAAGGGCACGCTAGTCGGCATATACCGCAGCAGCGCGTTCATTCCTTTTTATATCTGTCCTACTTCTCTGACGTCGTGTCCTGTGTTGTGTGACTGCAGCTATAAGGGGGAGGGGGTGATCAATGGCAGCAAGGAGAAGGTGTGGGAGTGCCTTGAGCCAGTGCCGGGTGGACTCAGGGTGAAATGGGACAACAACGTCAAGAAGTTTGAGCTTCTGGAACAAGTGACAGAGGTGAGTGGTTAAAACGGGTTACGGGTACTGCATTATGCTTTGTTACGTTCATTTTTCTGTTCACATTTTCTTTGACGTTTGACCCAAACCAGTGCTTACCAGTGCCCCCCACCCCCCCCTCTCAGATCATCTCGGTCTGCAGAACGGTGACCCCGTCGGCAGCCATGGGCATCATCGCTCCACGAGACTTCGTGGACGTTGTGCAGATAAAGCAATATGAAGATGGCACCATCTCTTCGAACGGTAAGCCCAGCCTCATGTAGTCTCCTCTTGCAGTGTTCGCAGTGTACTGTGATGTGAGTAAGGCCTCTGACTGAGCACGACCAGCGCATGCTTCTGTCACAGTTGTAGTGTGGCTATGTGATGTTATTGTACCTGCATAACCTAAATGGCTTCCTGTCGCAGAACGGCCTCTCTTAGCCAAGGGGCTAAAGACCATTCCTTGTTTATAGCCTGTTTAACTTTAAGTGTGGACTTTACTCAAGCGCCTTAAAAACGTCCAAATGTTTGGGTTTGATGTTTCCAAAAATAATGTATCGTTGAACCATATTTACTGTCCTCAATGTTCTTATTTGAGGCCAGGGGACTACTGATCTTGTCTAATGTCTGAACGTGCACCTCTTTTCCTTGTCTAATGTCTGAACGTGCACCTCTTTTCCCCTCTGCCCCCCCCCCCCCACCTTGACAGCCACCAACGTGGTCCACCCCGGCTGTCCACCCCAGTCAGGCTTTGTGAGGGGCTTCAACCACACCTGTGGCTGTATCTGTGTCCCCATCTCAGGGTGAGTACGGGGTTCCGGCGACCGCATGCTGGGTCCTGCTGCGACCGGCTGGCCCTCTTGCTATGTCGAAATGGAAAGAGAAATGTTCATGAGAATAATGAGGGTAAGAATAAACACAATCATATCGGGCCTTATGCAATCCCTAGCCAACAGTGCCTGGCTTGTTGCAAGAACAATATTGTACAGGGTGACCCTGGTGTGTTCTGTGCGTTTGGTAACAAATGCGCTTTGACATTTTGACGTTAGTCAAATTATTGCGTTGTTATATCTCTATATTGGTTTGCTGTCCATCAAAATCAACCCCAGAACATTTTTTTTAAATGGACACAAAAGAAACCTCAAGTGGCCGTCCAGTTTGCCCACAGTGGGGCAGCATTGAGCCACAGCCCCCGGAAAAACATAAGCAGTCTGTGGCCAGCTGTTTTCTTCTGACTTCTCATGTCCACGTCGCTCCCCTGTCCTCTCCTCCCCTCCCCTGTCCTCTCCTCCCCTCCCCTCTGTTCTCCAGAGAGCCCAACAAGACGCAGGTGTTCAGCTTCTTCCAGACGGACCTGGGCGGTCTACTCCCACGCTCCGTGGTGGACTCCTTCTTCCCCTCCAGCATGGTCGAGTTCTACAGCAACCTGGCCAAGGCTGTGAAGTCCCTTAAGGACCACTGAGAGCGGCCCTCCCAAGCCCAGCTAACAGGTCACGCCTACTGTTGAATCCAGTAGATTATCATTTAGCTCCCATTTGTTTTTATAATCCCCGCCGTGTGTCTAAATCCGTATATGCAGTGTTCTCTTGTGGCTCTCACCCTGGCATTCCACTTCTACTTCTCCCTTCCTGTTCACTGCATAGTTGTCACACAGTAAAAACATGCATGTTGCATGTGACCTTGATACTAAACCCTGGGACCCTGGAATCAGATTCCACGGCAGGGCAGCGAGGTATACCTCATTTTTCTTTTGTTTTTGCCTTGCACTTGAAGAAGTTTGATGGTTCTTTTGTTGGTTATACTGTACCCCAGGACGTCTGCCCCCATCCTTCCAGTATACAGTACTTTAATATCGAAGCACAGATTGAGGGACCTCTATTACTTGTGGTTTGCATCTGTTGACACAAAAACGTCAATGAATCATGGGTGATCCATCCAAAAAAGGTGCAAGCATTTGTTTTTAAAACAGGAAAACCAAACTACACTACATTGCTATACTGAGTGTTGTACATTCCCTTTACTACTCGATGTCCATGGGCTATTTTTGTGTCTTTGCTGCACACACATTGAGCTGAGCTTTTATCAAAGGTGAGAGGTGACTGAGATCTTCTTTACTTCTGTCTCAAAGCCACCGTGTAGACTACCCTTGTGTTTGAATCCTTTTTAAAAAAAAACACAAAGCGTGTATTTTGCGTTAAATCTTATTTAAACTGGCACACAAAGCCAATTTCTTCTAAATTATCTTAGAAGCACTTTATAATTCCAAAATGTAACAAATGTTTTGCTCCCAAAAAAATAAACGTCAGGCCCAGTTAGCGTTCAGGTTCAAGGGGTTCAAGAGGGTTCAGGTCAAGTGCTTAACAAAATGACAAAATCAGAGGCCTTGTGATTTAAGATAGTCAGTATGTCAGACAGTGGTATGGCGGTACGAGTTAAGGTAAGGTAAAGATCAGTGTTCTGTTTGACTGGTAGCCTACCAGCAATAAGATGCTGGTGGTCCGACTTGCATGCATCATTTTCCATTTACAAATATGATAAGCCATATAAGGTAACATCTTTTTTAACCATTATTGTATCATTATTTTCAAACTAAAAGTCCCTTTTATTAACTTTGATCCCATAAGGATATTCTTAATGATAATGACAACCTAGTGCATTCTACTGCTTGTGTTTTGTGTGCTTGCCTCCCTGTTGATTCTTTTACCAATTCCAATTAATTTATTCATCCCGGGAGAAATTATTTTGGTTGCGATTTCTCCATTCAAGGTAATAGAAAATGGGATACATGTAATATTTTCACTTGTGTCTCTGAGATGTGTACATGCTTGAATATGTTATTGACTTGAAATGGTAAATTCAGGTGGCTGCTAAACTAAAAGAAACACGACAAGAATATGAGGTATAATAATGCAGTATACAAATGCGAATATGAATAATCATGACCTGGGGAGCGAATTTTACCTTGTGGACTGAACATTTTTTAATCCATATAAAGTAAGTGGTGGGATTGTTCCGATCAGAAAATATTGTTAAACGGAGAGCAAAGGCCGAAAGCACTGCCATTAATCAACCATGCAGATGGCATTCCCATGGTTACAGGTAAATAACCTGGTCTGACCAATTTCAGACAATTAGTCTGTGTTTCTTATAATTTTGTAGTTTGCTGTGTGTGATCTTGGGTACGTTTTTGACAAAGTGATGAAGTCAAGAGTGTTTTTGGCCATTTATGCAAGATCAAAAATGTTACTGTTATATCAATTCCATTTTGTGATGTTTTCGTCCCATTGAAAACAACTGCTGCTAAAGAGAGTGGCCCATGTTAAGTTTTACATGTATATTCAGCACATACAATAGACTGTTTACCTAGTACTACACTGTACCAAAATAATTTGTTCTTCAGTTTTTGTAAAGCACCAGCATTGTCATTAAATTACCAATCAGAATACATTTGTGTTTCGACATTTCTCATTAAAACAATATTCAGACCATCAAAATGTACTTTTTTCCTAGAATGAAGAGTTAAAACAATTGCCCTTTAAAGTTTGAAATATGGTTTGTTTATTTTTTTTATATAAGTCTTTTGATCATAATGAGGCTTTATCTTATTTACATCAATACATTGAAATTACATTTAAACCGACATTTTGCAACCTTGTGTCTGCAGCCACTACTATTGTTCAAACAAATTGGGTTAAAAATTAGTATAATTAAATAATATTAATAACAGTATCCACCCATGACTAAATTGACCACGGTATTTTCCGGCCTTTGAAGAAAAAGTCTAAATGTTTTTTTGCAGAAACGATGGTTGCAGTGAAAAAGGTAAAAAGTGCAGGCATAAGTGTAGCTGATTGATAATGCATGCACACAAGGAGGCCACAACTGGAAAGTGCTCAACAGTCTTCTCATTTGTCAATGGCAACCAGTGACACTGACTGACATCCTGACATTTTCAAACTTAAACTCTGATAAAAAATAAAATAGTACCCATGTCTTTCTTCTAGTTCATACAATACTACCGTACATATGATTTAATATTAATACATTTGGTTGAAAAAAAAAAAATTCTTGATGTTTTGAACTTTATGCAATTGCAAACTCACTGAAATAGAAATTAGAGCTAAAAAGGTACCCGAAAGCGTCGCTGGTGTGGCAGAAGAAAAGCTGAACCATCTACCTCCGCTGCCCTGTTCGAGTACCGTGTGACTCGATGGCTTGGATCTTTGGTTTGTTATCGAGGCTAGAAGTCATGGGGAAACAAATCCAACATTTGTCCCCCCCCCCCCTGCTTCCATGCTCCATTTAAAGATCGCTCGATGTACGGTAAAAGGATCTTGTCGCTGGTCATTCGGCATCGGCCCTCCGTCTGATCACAGCTGTGATGGGTTGTTGAGGCAGGGCCTTGATGATGTTCCAGGCCTCGAAGCGTGTCATGTCCTGGAGACTGGTTCCTTGGACCTCCAGAAGCTCGTCTCCACACTGCAAGCCGCACTGCTCGGCCACACCGCCTGAAGGATGGGTGTAAAACATGGCTCAGGGCATACCTTTTAGTTTGGACATCATAAAATGATACGGCATGCATCCATTTCCCTCTCGCATGAAAGTACTACAACACATTCGATTTGAATCTCCAATCGGTTATTTAAGATTGTGGCCTCGCTTGGCCCCAGCCTATTTATTTTTTGAGGTGGTCATGTGAGTCGGCTGTTCCACCTAATCATCTAATTAAATTGCATCGCCGACAGAAGAACCCGTGCATCAGTTACGGATTAAGGTTTTTAACAGGTTTTACCCTCATAGATCCGGCTAATGAGCAGTGGCCTGTCTCCGTTGAGCGAGCCTTTCCCTCCTTCCAGGGTGAAGCCCACCCCGCCGGCAGACTTGTCTATGGTGACGTGCACTGGAGGACCTACTGTGTCAACACAACACAATGTGTCCTGTTAGACGGCATCTCTCGTTGGACAAACAGCAAGTGGTGCAATTGTTTTTAATGTAAAAGTTGAACCATATTAGTAATGGAAAAACATTTCCGAGAATTTCTTTTCAGGATAAACAAACAAATTGACAAAACAAAACTGAATTGGTGTGGTAACCCGATTCCAGAAATTAATATTACGTTTTCCAGTAGAGTATATCCAAATTAGATTTGATAGTGATTATTTGTATTTCACATTTTCATTCTTCGTTTTTTTATGATGAAACTCACAGGAGTCGAGGTCTTGCTCCCCCTTGCAGCTCCCCCGCCGTGTCTCCGTGGCTCCCCTGTCCACCGCGTCGGCCCTCCCCCTCCTCCGGACCACCACCACAGCCACCCTCATGGTGCGGGCGAGGCGTACGGCGGCGGTGACCTCGGCGTGGGCGGCGTGGTGGAGGGACTGCCCGTTCACGGACAGCACCTCGTCCCCCTTTACGATGGTGCCCTCCTGGGCGGCCAGGCCGTCGGGGAACACCTTGTGGACCTGGGCCGAGGGAGGGGGGAACCCACGGGGGGGGGGGGGGTTAAGATGAAGCACGGTTGACTTTGTGTACTACTGAGTCAACAACATGGAGGCAGTTCTGAGTTCCCTCACTGTAGCGGCCTTGTTCTCGAGGTCGGACCCCCCAGCCACGCTGAAGCCCAGCCCGGACCCCTCGTCCTTGTGCAGGACCACCACGTGGATTTCCTCCAGGGTCTGTCGAGGAAGCACAGGTGAGTACCGGCGATGATGCCTCTCAAAGGGTTCGTGGTCGGGAGGTGTTTGACTCGGGTTCTGGTCAAACTGGTATTTGTTTGTCTTTTGTCCACAAGGCCCACTTTTAATGGGTCACTATATCCTACAATGATCTCTAGTCACAGAGGCATCCCTGTGTGCTGGCCTGACGACACATGTTGGCCTTTCTGGTTATTGGCTCCGTTTAGAGACCTGGATGTGCTTGGATTAACCTTGCCTTTGTTTAGTTTGCATGATTCCGGTACAAGAGGCACACAACTTTTACTATGTATTTAACTTCAAATGTTTGACTCCAGTTCTTTTACAAATTACATAAATATGTGTTCTTCTATTGAGAGGTTGAAGAGATTTTTTTACTTTTCTTTTCATAAAATATGCAGCATTTAGCATTTTAGTTTTACTAATAAACACCCTGCTTAATTGTATAATATGTAAATTGCCTCACTTTCTGATTTGCAGGAATGTATTTAATTTGGAAAATCTAAGTCCAACATTAGGAAAGGAAAAAGCTCATTTTGAGCTTCTATAAGTGCTATTATCAGTGTCACCATCCTAGATTCGGCAAATCCAAGATGTGAACAACGTGGCTGTCATTTCAAAACATGTTATAATTACAAATATCGTGAAGAGAAAGTGTTTGTAATTTGACAACTGTACCTTCAGCATCTCCACACTGAGAGATTTGACTTCCTGGATCATGCTGTTTAACTTGTCTGAGGGGATGGCTGAAATGACTGAGCGAGCACTAGCAGACATCTCTGTCGCCTCCTCAGCCGTCCCCCCCTCCCCTACATTAATGGTACACTCCCTCAGCTTGGCCAAGCTGTGAAAAGCAAACAACACAGACCAACATCATGTTCAGATGATATTCAAAGTTGACACGACATACCCACGCGTAAAGGTCTTGGAGTGTTTGTGTTTTTGTGTAGATAATTGAGTATAATCCACTTCTCCCTCAGAGAAATTATAGAACTGATCTCAACAGGAAGTTTAAAAAAAAACTTGCAAACTTGGCCACTTCCGTACAAATCTGAAACAGATGCAAGTCTGCTTTTTGAGAGCTCCCATTCATACTGTTATTCTTGTTACGTAACTGCTTGGAAAGATTTGTGCTTTTACCACAGGAAGGCTTTCTAATGAATTACCTGCATAAGATACAATAATTATAAAATATAATAAGATATAGAACAAAAACATAGTGTGCTAACTATGTCTAATTTAGTTATGAATACTTTCCAGGCAACACCAGTAACTTTCAAAGTAACTCACATACACCTCCACCTTTGCCATCACAACCGTCAAGATTAGTCCTTTGCGATTCAGGACAGGACAGACGGAACAGAACGGTCGACACAAAATGTCCCTCTTTGTCATCCTTCCTTAAATGACACTTTTTAGTGTCATCTCCACCCTGAGGGATCAAGCTGTACCATTACCTGACTGAGAAGCCCTTGTCGTGCCTCTCCACTGGTACTTCAGTCTCAGGTGAATCTGTTTCCAGACAGCCACAGTCACTGTCAGAGACGGAAGGACCTGGGGACGGCTGATTTTTGCTCAGGCCAGCGTTACATGCTGATGTGGACATAGAATACATCAACGCTTGGCACATCTGGAGGATAGAAAAGAATATCAAATAAAGAATGGATATGTGCAAAAGAAATATCAAACTGATTTGAACGGTTACTGCGATATTGACCCTCAGTGCTGAATGTACAACAAGTGACACTCTTTTTGCTTGTCCCGAAAAGATTATTGAATAGATCGAAATATATATATATTTTTGCACTGCAATCAATACTGGTAGGATGCAAATTAGTCGTGGCAGCACTGAGAATCATTTGACTGATATGTTTTAAAGGGGAACCACACGCTAGACCGTATTTGTGAGTTGCTGCAGTCTGGAGGATTCAGTACATTTACTCTGGTGCACTGTAAATGGATCATTGGTGCTGGTGTTTCTTCTAAATTGATGTGGCCAGACCAAATACATTCTATAGTAATGGTGCATTAAGGCTTGATTTAAGTAAATTTGTTCTAGACTCTTGAAGACCAAAAATAGCAGCTTGTATTACTATTTTACAGCCCAATCCTTCCTTTTTACATCGTGAAAGACAATGTGTTGTGATGTGTTGTTGATCCTCAAAAGGGAACCAGCCCATTCAGTTATTTTCTCATCCAAGAGAATCCTGCTTCAGACGTGTCTAAAAAAAAAAATGCGGCCCCAAGATCTATCCCATTTCAATAAAAGAATGGAGAAAAGTTGAACCATTGACGTTAGTTATTTTTTAAAGCAAGTGTATGAAGCAGTTCTCCCTTAAATTAGAAATAAGCCAAGCTTGACGGTTCCAATTAAACATGGGGAACTTCATGATTATCCTAACCAGGACACAATGATACCTGATCACTGAAAGCCATGATTCTCTCCATGCCTTCTGGCTCAGTGTCCATCAGAGGGGTATTCTCCAGGGTCAGCAAGGCACCCAGGGTTTGGCTGTCTGTTTCCAAGGTTGGCTCAGTGGTTGGGAAGTCTTCCCTCTTCTCTTCCCCATTCTGGCTGTCTTCTTCGGGAGTCTTGTAGGTACCTTGGGTCGGTTTAATCCGAGAGACTCGAATGGGCTTGATCAATCCACTTTGTTGTATTTCTCCCAGGATGACCTCTGGCTGCTTTCTGAGTGATGATGTATCCATCTCACCTTCGTCAAGAACAACAGTGGAATCTCCACCTGTCTCTTCAGATGGATTAGCATCACTCTCCTCACTCTCCTGGACATGTGCTGCAGGGGTGTTGATGGGGGCAAGGGAGACTATTGGTAAATGCTCCACCGTTTGGGGATTGGTCACCCCAGGAGAGGGGTCAGTGGCTGAATAATTGGAACTGCAGGGTGGGGAAGAGATGACCACATGGTCATCTGGTCTTCCTTCTGAAGAAGGGTTATTGATTGCACATGGTATATTGATTTCAATGTGCTCATGTATATGTTCTTCTTTGGCACGACGGTCACTCCTGGCAGTTTTCACCATGACGGGTAAGGAGGCGGACGGCGCCAGAGGCCTTCTGTTGGCCATATTCTCTCTGGGCCCAGGACTGGAGAAGGTCTCAAATGAGTTGATCTTCTCTTTGAAGGACGGGTTAGCCGTGGAAGAGGAGGATCTCAGACTCTGTGCAAAGGGTCTGGTGAGTCCAATCGTTTGCTTCTGTTCCGTCGATCTAGGCAGCTCCCTCTGGTAATGCCTGCTCTGAATACGCTTCAGGCTCTGACGGATCCAGGCTGGCTTAGGGGCCACCGGGGGGGCCTTCTTCGCCTCCGTTGGGTCCTCAGGTTTTGGTTGCATGGTCAGGTTGGAAGCACACTCTGACAGAGACTCAGTGGCAAAACCGTTGAGGTCATCCTTGGTGACCGAGCCGTTTGTGTCGTGTTGGAGCGAGTCGTGGTCGCTGGGGTCCATCGCGACTCTGCTGCCTGCGAGGTGCCGAAGTGGTCGGTCGTCGGGGGAACTTTCAGAAAGACGAACCCAGGGGTCGCTCGACGGCTTGTCTTGTAGGTGTTGCTCTACGCGATACTGCCTTCGTAGAGCTGCTCTCTTGTGCCGGGAGCAGGATTGGGCTAAGCAATAACCTGCAGACACCAAAGCACAACAGTAATTGAGGAGAAAATGGAGAGGAGTTGGCACGTGTCATTCAGATGAACTGTGAAGCTATTGGATCGATATTAAACGATACAATATAGCACGGGGAAGTGATTACTGTGTGCTGACGCTTTAACTCACGCTGTAATGCAGCAATAATTTTAACTCTTTCTAGTTTGGCTTTCTCGTTTGCTTTTTATTTTAGGCAACATACGTCTGACTGATTATCAATCAGATGTTCCTGAAAATACTACCATAATCAATTAGAAAGCAACTCCTTGCACAACCTAACCAATCGTAATACTACTCTTACCTCTGTTTGGACTGCACGGAGAGTTCTGCAGCTGGTCGGGCGAGAGGCTTGTGGATTCTTGGAGCTTGAGCGCTTTTCGACTTCCCTCTGAGAGCTCGGTTTCTTGTTCTCCTTCCTGGTGCACGTACAGGAAGTGTTAGTGAGTTTATCGTTTGTCTCAGCGACCGCAGAGAGCTGTGGTAATGTAACATCCTTCCGCTGCATCTCGCATCCATATGCATCAACACAAGTAGCATGCAGTCAGTGTAATTCAATCACTAAAAGCTGTTGGCCATTACCTTAGAATAACAAGGCCGATGGACTGGGAAACAGGGAAAGCACTTTGGAGATGCACAGGCACACACATGCACATAAATGAATGCATAAGTCGGCCCATGTATGGAAGTTCATGTATGCACAAGGATACAATTATTCATAATGGAAAATGGAAAACATTACGGGAAATGCATTCAAAGAAATAATGACTGACACACCATTAATCATGCATTATTAAACTCAAATGTAGCATTCATAGTAAGGCACAAATGCTGGTTACTAGTGTGTGAGGTGTGAATTATTGATTATAAAAGGGCATGATCTAGAAAATATCGCAGCCTTTGCTATGCATAGCGTTTTGATGCTTAATATGTCCATACATGTAGGACATAGTGAAACAAGTCAGATTGAAAAAAGTGTGAATTTTACCAAGAAGGAACTAAAAGATTCAGAAGACCACAACAACCTTTCACACACAACATCAAGCTTGGAGCAGGTGTTCACAGAATAGAGGTAGTGGATGTTACATACACTTCTAAAGATCAAGCGAAGGATCTTTCTCAAGGCCTTGTACACACTGCTGAAGAACTGAAGACAATGGGAAGGACAGTGTTGGAGGGTTAGATGCTGAATGTCAGCACTAAAAAAGGAATTAGTCACACAAGCAGTTAAACGGGTTGCAGATGCATCTCCGTTCCGTCTACGAGCGTGGCAGTTGACAGTTATAGTTCGGAGAAAGAAAGGGAACTCCAGAGAGAGACGAAGAGAGAGAATGATAGTCAAAGAAAAACATGCAGACTGAGGAAGAACGCCCCATCCTGGATGGTGTTGCTCAACACTCACAGCTACCGTTTATAAGGTCAGCACCCAGAACAGATCTCAGTATGTTATAAGCCGCACCCAAAACAAATAAATAATAAAGGTTTACTAATTTCAATCTCATGGTAGCAACTATTAAGAATTCAAAGAAAATGTATCTTTGAAAATATTTTTTGGCGGAACAGAAGATGTATTATTCTACGATAGTAAGGCTTGTGCAGGAGTGTATTTGATTGTGCACCTGGCATCTGTTGGCGGGCGAGAGAGCCAGCCCCTTCTCTTTGACCGGGGACCCCCTGCTGGAGCCGCTGGAGTCCCCGGCATAGCCCTCCTCGCTGGTCACATCCGGGGCCCGGCAGTACCGCCTGGGGAGGGCGTGCTGTCTGCCCTTGGACTGAACACACACATGGACAGACCAAGCCCCCCGCCCCCACGGTGTTAACATGCTAGTCTTTCTGCTGCTAATCCTGACACAAATCATCAGATTTCATGATGGATCCCATAACAATGAAGTTATTTTTAATCCGATGCATTAATCCAGGTAGATTTGAACACCAAGGAGAAGGTAAGGGGGTACAGCATCTCTTGCGAAGATGCTTATAGGATAGGCTGCAGACATTCGGGGTCAAACCCAGTACCTTTCTGCTGAGTTTAACTCAGGCTCTTGCTAGTGCTAGAGCCTACACCATCCTGCCCCCCCCCCCCCCCCCGCAACCTCTTACTAGAGCATCCATACTGCTCAGCATGCTGGTTATAATCCAGTGCCCCCTCTGAAGAAATCCTCAAATGACTCGCTAGACCATGGATAGGCTCAGCATGCTGGTTGTAATCCAGAGCCAACACGGTCATTGTCCGGGGTTACCTTGCTGGCCCTGAATGACAGCCTGAAGGCCTGCTGTCCGGGGTGGGCGGCAGCAGCAGCAGCAGCAGAGTTGTAGGGCACGTTGTAGTCCTCATCACAGTACAAAGGCACCGAGAGCCTGTTCTCAGCCCAGGGCTCCGACGCAGACTTCAGGAGACCAGATGAGGGAATACATTGAATCACATTTGAATACTGTTAAGAGGGAATACATTCAACTGGAACATGAACATGAACATACACAGACACTCATTTCATGTTCAGATTATTCCTACACTTTTATGTTTTATTAGTGTTTTGCTGAGTTAACAGACTTTAGAATCACTTGTAATCATCATTTGTATTTAATATTTACAGTGTGACTTATTGACTTATTTTGGCGTCACTTTACAGATCTGTGTAACTTGAGTATCTTGCAAATCATCATTATGTATTATCATCATTATTCAAGTCTTTAGCTACCGTTGGTGTGTCGAGGCTGTGCAGTCGGGTGGGTGGGTTGTGGTAGGCGTTCGTCAGGTTCTGAAGGGTGATGTTTACCCCCCGGTGGTTGTTGTGGTGATGGAGGTGGTGGTGGTGGAGGTGGTGGTGGTGGTGGTTGTTGGTGCTGTCGCTGCAGGATCGGGTCATGGTCTTCTGTGCCTTGTGGCGGATGTGGGGGCAGGACTCCAGCCTTCGTACACCTGTGGGAGGATGGGGAGGGGAGGCTCAAGAGAGGCAGAGGAAGGGGAGACGCAAACCTGGACCTCAAGATGTCTCCTCTTTTTTCCTGTTGTTTTTCATCTAACTATCTAAATCTAACTGCGCACCTATTATCCAGAGGTGCCATTGTATGGATCCTGTCAAATCCAGGGTAACACATATAGGGACAGAGGGGAATCAGTGGTGTTTGACTGTCGCTCTGCCACGGCAGAAGGGATGCACCCTTGTTGTGTACCATCAACACTCCACTGGCTCTTGTCCCTTCTCAGCTTGGTGTTCACCACTGCTTGGGCGATGGCGTTGTTCAGCTGCAACTCCGACACCTGAGGGACACAATACAAAGTTAGTCAACTATTCAGGCTATTCATTGATGCTCCGTCTTCCCAAATACATACTGAATACAAAATTCAATTTTATTATTGATAAATTTTTTATTTTTTATTTTATTTTTCTATATTCTGAAAAAATAATAATATATTTCTTAGATTATATATAATTATTTTAGGATTTATATATATTTTTTAGTATTGGCCACACTTCAATGTATTTTACACTTAGGATATTAAAACTTCAAACATCATGGCTGAGTCAGGACATCACTAAAATCTAAAACTGAAACCTAAAATCAATGGCTTTACTTCCTTCTACACGCTCATCATCCTCACAAACACACGTGAACAAAATCCCCATAAGAACCCAGACACTATACCTATACCTTGGGGTCTGGGTGCCTGCTGATGATGATCTGGGCCGGGCCGGGGAGGCACTGGCTCAGGACCGAGTACACATCGTTCAGGGCCATGCTGTACACCACTGTGTCATTGATCTCCATGATCTCATCCCCACACCTAGGGTGGTGGGGGGGGGGGGGGGGATGGGGTGGAGCGAGGAAGGGGTGGATGGGACGTGGTGGGGAGGATGGTGGCAGAGGTGGTGGAGGTGCAGGTGATAATAATGGTGGCGGTGATGGATGAGGTATTATTGATGATGGTGGTAGTTTTAATGGAGGAGGGTGGAGCAGGGATGATGGCGGTGGTGGTAATTGTGGGTGGATGGGAGCAAAAGTTAAGCTTGTTTATGCACGTACGTATGTTGATGTATAAAATATGTAAAGATATATGTTGCATCATGAATGTATAGCGCGAGTCATCCATTCACCTGAGCCTGCCGTCCATGTGAGCCACGGAGCCAGGGGAGAGGTTGTGAATGTAGATCCCAGAACAGCCTTCTCCAGAGGGGACACAACACAGCCCGATGCCCAGGCCCACGCCGGCCTCTGGGATAGGGACACACGGGTCGTAAAACAGGAAGCCTTTTTTAAGAGTTTTTAGTTTCAACACAAGGTTCCTCTTGCTATATCAGACACCCCCACCACACACATGCACACACACACGCGCGCACAGGGACACTGCAGCACTGAGAGCAGATTCCCACGGTGCACGCAAGCGAGCGTCCAAGCCAAGGTTTGGGGAGCGGATAACGCCTGCTGTGTTATCCTGTCTGCCACCTGCCGTAAGCATCTCTCCTCAAATATTCACACCATAACAAACAGATCCCTACTGCTTGACCACACACCCCGGTCCGTCTACCAAACGCCTCCTAAAGGTGGCCCTGCCTGGAATGTTACTATTTTATTTAATTTCCTACCTATTGGTCAGAGACAAACTCAGATTAGATTCCTCTATATGTCTCTTTTGGAATTTACAATAAAGTTGATTTTGAACTTTGAAATTTGGAGTTCCGCCAACCTTTCTGCAGGACCATCTCCATCACCACGCGGTCCCGGGGCTTGGCCTGGGGGCCCGCCGCCGCCGCCGCCACCGCCACCGGCACGGCGGCGCCCATCAGGTAGCTGTAGCTGTGGCCCAGGTCGGCGCTGACCCGGGCCATCCCCGTGGTGGAGCTGCTGAGGGAGCGAGAGCGACCCAGCTGGGCCGTATGGCCGCCGCCGCCGCCGCCGCACAGGGCCCCCACGCGCAGGCTGGTCCGCACCGCCAGCGTCAACAGACCCTTCTTGATTTGCTGAAGGGGTAGAGAGAGAGAGAGAGAGAGAGAGAGGGGAGAGAGAGAGAGGGAGGGAGGGAGGGGGAGAGAGATCATATTAATATAAGGTGTTCTATATTAATCCCAGAGGTAGTGCTGCAGCAGTTGTAAAGTAGTTATATACAGAAACATCTAAAAATCTACACACACACACACACACACACACACACACACACACACACACACACACACACACACACACACACACACACACACACACACACACACACACACAGAGTGTGAGGACACACACACAATGAGTATAAACAGGATGTGAAGGCACAGATTATAGATGTGTGACTGTGCCACTCTCTTTCATGTGTTCAAATGTCTACGCTGTGAAAGAGGGGGGCGAGAGCTGAATAACAGCGGGTTGCAAACTGCCCCCTCACCGCTGGATGAAACTAAATCCTAAACACTGCACCTTTAATGTCTGCCACTTTGGCCGTGGTGTTGAGGTATAGCACAGGTTTGAAATTTCTTGTCTTTTTATATGAAATTGGCTCAAAACAAGTCCGCTGAAACGTTAATTGTCCTCCCCAATCGTCAACATTTTTGCGGCGAAAACTGTTTCCTCTGCATATTTTCTCAACAATCGCTGGCTTTGCTTATGTTGTGGCTTTTGGTAAACCAAAAATGCCACAACCGTAATCCAACCATAGCAATAAACACTAATAGTTAGACATATAAACTGATTGCTTTTTGAGCAAAGACTTTACTTTGAACCTCTGTAGCGCCTCGTCGTGCGTCAGTCCCTGCAGTGATTCCCCGTTCAGCTCCAGGATCTCATCGCCTGCACACACACACACACACACACACACACACACACACACACACACACACACACACACACACACACACACACACACACCACACACACACACACACACACACCCATCCGCCCACACACACACACACACACACACACACCCACAGCCCACACACACACACACACACACACACACACACACACAAACCGTAGTACTGGATAAATAGTATGTTAATAAAGCGTGATGAGAATAATATCCAAGTCTGAAGATTTAATGTTCAGAGGAGGTGTGAGAAGGTTGCAAAGATTTTACTTTTATATCTCATTATCCATTCCTTTCAAGGAACTAGGCCACAATAGTACATTATCTGTTGACTCCCCAAGCAAGTGTTTTACCGTGAGGATATAAACGTTAGGGTTTCATTCCCTGGTCCCTCACCTTCCTGCAGTCTCCCATCGGCTGCTGCGGCTCCTCCCGGGAAGATGGTCTTCACGTAGATCCCCATCGGTCCATACATGCTGTCCTGTCCTCCCACTATGCTGAAGCCGAGGCCCTTATTAACGACAACAACAAGGGAAGAATCCGTGGGACCGGATGAGCTCTTCATAATGGCTATCAAAGCACAAAAGCGAAGCCAGAAGGAAAGCACCCACCACAAGCTTTGCAATATCTGATTGGCTCCAATTGGTTCCAGATGATGTCACTGGAACCAATTTGAGCCAATCGGATCAGCAAACATGTGTTGTTTGCACAGAGGTCAATATCAATGAGATTAAAAAAAAAAGAAAATAGTGAATTCTTTATTATTTACCTTTCCACTATTCGGTTCACTATTCAGTCCTTTAGCAGATGCTTGTCTCCAAACTAATTCCAGATCCATCTTATTAACAGACACGTAGGGGCTGGGGGCATGGGCTCAAGAACTATGGGGTCAGAGTGCCCCTGGCCCCCCCTAGTATCCACACCCCTAGCTAAAGCTTCTTCCTCTCAAAGAGGCCTACGGATTAGGATGTGGACATCAGGGATGGACGGAGCCCAGTGGCAGCATCACCACACCACTGGTCCTACGCCGAGGCCGTGCTCTCTGGTCCCCCTCACCTTGCCCTGGCCCTTCATCAGGACCACGTTGCAGATGAAGAACGCCTGGACGCTGCTGCACGAGTGCTGGACCAACAGGGCTGAACTGAGGGACCGAGTGGCCCTGTGCACGGGCTGGCAGAGGACACACACACACACACACACACACACACACACACACACACACACACACACACACACACGCACCACACACACACACACAAGCAGCCAGGTACATACACACAACACACACACACACACACACACACACACACACACACAAGCAGCCAGGTTCACGCGCACACACACACACACACGCATAAATATGTTTAATATTGTGTTACTTAATTTTCACCCTACTTTTTCTTTACCTTATGCTTTTTTCTAATTTCTTTACTAGACGTTTTCGTCATTCATTTTTTTTTTAACTTTGCAGAGTAAAGAGCATTGACTTGGTAGAATATGTCGTTGTTGTCCTGGATCAGCGACTGATTCCCTGATTCCTCACACGGTGTTTAAGGGTACCTGCATGTTGGCATGGGGGACGTCCAGCTGCTGGGACAAAGACTTCCTGTTGCCGTAGAAACCCCCGTTTCGGTTCGGGTGGTCGCCGTAGAGATCCGGCGCCCTCATGATGATGGCATCCAGGTCCCCGATCCAATAAGGATGGACGCCTGGACGTGAGTATCAAGGAGGGCCTCAGTTACTCCTGATATGAAGGTGCTTCGTTGCCATGGAGCGCAGGCTATTAGGTCGATAGAAACCGCTTTGGTTGAATGAACGGCGATGTCACCGGTTTAAAGTGGTTGTGGTGGTGTTGCCATGAAATATAGGTTCTACCTTTAAGTGTATCTTTGAAGGTGTATTCTAATGTGCATCATTAAAGTTGTATGTAATAAAAGCGATGATAACAATGGCAATGTATACGATACAGACGCACATAGAGTGCTGCATTATAGATATTGGGGTTCTTACTGGTAATGTGATATAGGTGTAATACACGGTTGGCTCCTACATTATAATGAGGTCATCGCCCTCCATAAAGACAGGAACAGACAGGATAGGGAGCTAGAAACAGAACAGTCCAGGGTTCACATTCATAAATGCCCTGCTGCTTCCGAGAACCAGGAGAAAATTCAATAAGAAAAAAAACCCTTGTCTATTAGTCTGTGAGAGAGTGCGTGTGTGTGTGTTATGCCCACGCGCCTGTGTGCATGTGTATGTTGATGCATGTGGTAATATATGTGTGTAGACGGCTGTCTGCTTGATACCCACTTGTAGAGCTGGCACGTGTCCGGTTGCAGTCAGTCGCGTTCACAGCTCTCGGCTCCTCTGTCTCCTCCGTCTCCCATACTTTCTCCTCGTTCACCTCTGGGATGGGCCAACTGCACACACACACACACACACACACACACACACACACACACACACACACACACACACACACACACACACACACACACACACACACACACACACACACACACACACACACACACACACACACACACACACACATTTTCAATTACATACATGCAGACACAACTACTGCATGTGCACACAGCCCCAATCGTTTCATCAGCTGCCGAAATTCATTTTGGTTTCAAGGCAGAAGCTTGTTCCTGCCATTAATTCAGTGCAGGCACATCTCTGTGTCTCTTCAACGTGCACACCGTGTTCACCTACGGATGACCCTTGAGCTTAATCTGGGCTAGATCTTCCGTCTGTGACTCGATATTAAATACCATCTTCCTACATACACCGGAAGACAGTGTGGTCTCAAAGACCAAGGGAACAACAATGGATGAGCAGAGGATATGAGAGGCGGCAGGGAGGCGATAGGCAGAGATGGAAACACCACCTTTAGGTGGTGGCTGTTGGACGACACAAAGTCGCTGTCTGTGTAGCTGGGATCAGCGGAGGAGTTGGACGGGGAGACAGACGCCAGGTACGGAGGTCCGTTGGTCAGACAGGAGACGCGGAGGGACTCTGGCGCTGCTGGAGCTTCCTGTGTCCAGCACATGCAATGAGACGTTAATGGGTTTAGAGGTTTAAGGTTTGACCTCCCTCCTGTTCCTGATAATCTCCTAAAGAGACATGGGCGTCCGTCTTCGGTGGGAGCGTCAGGCATAATCATTAGGCGGGCGACTGCCGCGTCTTTGCTGCTGTGCTTCTGGGTATTTTATGATGGACTAGTTGAGGAGGTTTGCATATGTGTTCATTTTTTTTGCCGATTCAACTAATTGAATCACGGATGCAGAACCATAACAGCAAAGACTTGACTAGAGAGCCAAAGTGTATAGTACGGTCTCGTACAGCCATCTACTGCAGGAGTATATTTTGGCCTTAACAGTTAGCTGATGACCCCCACCTCATCTCCTCTGTCATCCTATTAGTAGCCCCAAACGCTGCATCTCATGGAGTCGCACCGTCACAAGCCTTTGCTCTCTACTTGTGAAGTGATGCTTCAGAGTCATACTTTTTTTTTTCCAGTTATGCATTATAGGAAACTAGATCTTTGAGAGTGGTTTGATGACGCCGGATTTAATGCATTGCTCATTCCAGGAATATGTTTGAAATATTTGTTTTTGCCTTATATATTCACAAAAAATAAATTTGAGAATTGCAGCAATTATAGTTGAGAAAGGGAATCAGCTGTTTACAGAGACATCACCTGATCCTGTTTAAATCTGGGTGTGACCCTGTCTCCTTTCCTCTCTCCGTCTCTCTCTCTCTATGTTACCTTTTATCTCTATCTCTTTTTATCTCTGTTTTTCAGTGTGTTTCCTTTTTTCTCAATCTCTCTCATCACTTCTCTATTTCTCTCCTCACTTCTCTGTTTCTCTCCGTCTCTCTGTTTCTCTCTCTGTCTCTCTAAGCACTTCTGTTTCCTCACGTTTCATCGTCTGTCTCTTTTTCTCTCTCTCTCTGCCTCTCTCTTCACTTCTCTGCCAGCCCGCTTTGCATATTGTTCTCTCTAACTCCATATCTTATGAGATGTTGTACCACAACACATTAAATCCCAAAGAGATACGTGGCGTTATAACAATATCACACTATGAAAATAGAGTAAAAATAGCAATGTGTGACGATGCCACAAAATGTAGGACTTGATTGCATGGCGTATATCGTTTTGCACGAGCTCCAGCCCAGGCAGCTAACATCACATGTATACCCCAACTCCATCACATGTATACCCCAATGGCCTTCAGTCCATTCTGCATGGTTATAGCCTTGTGGTAACAGTGGGATGGCTCGGAATTTAGTGACAGCATGTGAGGAATTCCTGAATACCCGCACTGCCAAGAGGGATGGAGATTTGTTATTCATAACTCAGCTTGTGTATTAATGTTATGGGTTGTCATAGTTGGCCTTGTTGCATGAATGCTTCTTTGTGCCATTGTTGGGTTAGCGATGTTGTTGTTGGTCGAGTATTTCGTCACCAGTGTCTCATGACGGGTCAGGATCGAAAAGCACAAAAAGCAAAAAAAAAAAAAAAAAAGCAAAAAGCAGTGTCCTCAATTACAAAACAAGCGACGCAATGACCAATGGTGAAACGCAAAAAACCCCAGTATTGTGTATGTGCAGAATGCGCTTGGTACCTCTGTTTGGGTTTGACCGCTGAGGTTGACGGCGGAAGACCGGCCGAGCCCCTCCCCCCCCGGCCGTGAGAGGCCGCTCAGGTACTGCCCGTTAAAAGGTGCCAGCTTGTCTGGCCTCTGGGTGTAGCAGCCTCTGTAGTGGGGGGGGGCAGGGGGAGAACACATCCAGTAGAACCACTCCGTTATATCATGAAGGATCAGCTCGGTAGCACTAGAACTCTAGAACAAGCACCAAGCCCTGAGATGGAAAGTGACACTCCCTTTAGCTGAAGGGAGTGAGAGTTGAGGGAGGACTTGGTTTGCCTGTTTGATAGTTTGTTTTTGTTTGCTACACTTCATGCATCACCGATTTATGAAAGGGCTTCTACTCTGGGTGGACTGAGCAGTACGATAATAGAAATAGAAAACATACCGGTCGTATAAAATCAATGGGAAATGAGCAGCAGCAGCAGCAGCGCCATAACAAACACTCAAAGTTAGAAATGCATAGTGCCATAAAAAATGATGTAAAGGGAAATGAATAAAATAGTGGCAATGGTTCATTAGTGCAGTTCCCCCTGTTGGAGGTAATGCTGAGCTTCCTGTGGTGGTTAGCGCTGGGTCAGGGGTGTAGGTGTGTTTTAGTACCTGTGTAACTCCAGTGTGTTGTGGTCTCGCTCCACACAGGCCTCTTTGTCCTGCGTCAGGCTGCTGCTATCAGACATATGGGGGCCCCGGCCCTCGTCTGCGGGCCCCGTGGCCACACACATCCTCCATATACTGCTCTCCTGGAGCACAGGCGTAACACACACACACACACACACACGCACGCACGCACACACACACACACACACACACACACACACACACACACACACACGCACACACACACACACACACACACACACACACACACACACACACACACACACACACACACACACACACACACACACACACACACACACACACACACGCAAACACACACGCACACACATGCACACACAAACACATGAATGCCCATAGACAAAAGAATTACACACACACAACCATACGCACGCACACACACACACAGACACACACACCCACTCACACAGACCCACAAACACACACACACACACTTACAAACCCATTTGTATTATAACATCAATACTCTTTCCTAATTAATGCATTGTAGACACATACGCAAACAAAATGACAGGCATCCACACACAAAAATACACGCAAAGACACACAAACCCCCCAGAAAAGCCACAAAAGACTGACATGGCACATGTACAGCTCCCACACGCACGGGGAGCATAAAGGGACCTCTATGCCCGCCAACCAGTCGGCTTTATGACCAAATCAACCTCTGGGGGCTCACAGGTTGACAGGCGAGGAAGAGCGAGAATGAAGCAGCAACCCTTTATAGGTCTGACCCATCCAGCACCGCATCGCACGGAGTCCGTCTTTATGGGCCCGCCACGCGCACACACTTAGACCGGCCCCCCGGGGGGGTTCAGCACACTCTCCCCTGAACGATGAGCTCCATTATGGGCTGTGTATGTTCTTTGGAGATATACGTCCTCCTGGGTAATGAGGCCATAGAAACCACTGGGGTAGTTACACCGCCCAGTGCGTCTGGACTGAAACACATGGGGACCGGGGTGTCGCTCTAGTCTTCATTAGAAATAGAAAGTCAATTTTTTTTTTTCAATCTGATATGGGAAAATAGCAGGAGAGATGAACTGATAACACTCTGCAATCAGGGTCGAATAATTGACCATTCATTTGTACTAGTTAATGCAGTAATAAGCATTATTATATGCCATTTGTTAAGATGTGAGGGATAGTGGGTTGGAGTTGGTTTCAGGGTTAAGAGGTCAGGATTAACCCTTATCCTAACCCTATCATATAGTTAGACCTTTAGACCAGTTAACTGTAAATGAGTTGGTTCATGCTTATTACTGCATTAACTAATGTCAATGTACCCTTACTGTACCCTTGTACCCTTACTGTAAAGTGTAACCAATTAACTAATGCATACAACATATGGAATTGTTATGTAATCCTGCTAGTTGCAATGCATTGTTTGTTCACCTAGAAATGCCTCTATACTTCAAAAGGGAACATAATTAATTTCCTTTGCTTTTATATAAACATGCTGGTGTGTCTGAGTTAAATAAAATGATTTGTCATCGCACATGAAAAGGCCCAGATGGAAAAGCGTGGACAGAATTGAATTCTGCAATGTTTTCACATGATCATAGAGGAGAGATTGTACATGGAGGCTCAGACTCACTTAGTGTGTAATTCACTCACCCTGTGACGTAAATCCCTGGCATCGCAGTGCTAAGATGACAGAGTAGGGAGTAGTGATTTGTGGTTTGGGTGTTTGACTCCTGGCCGAAAGGTTTTGGGTTCGAACCCCAATGTCCACAGTCTATGAGCAAGGTTCCAATCCCATACCTGCTCATTAAAGACACTTATCTAGTAAAAAGGTCGGTCTCAGCTGCTTCGGCTTAAATTGTCTCGTAAAATGAAAAAATACGTAATGGATCGAGTTCAAGGTCAATTCGATGGTGCATTGTAGCTATTACAGTGGGCGCTATAGCAAAATCAGTTAGACTAATCAGTTAAGACAGGTATAACTCCTTATCTTAACTTTACACTTACCTAATGTTATCTTTTGTCTAGGGAGTTTTACGAAAACATCAATGATATCTATCCAAAAGTTGTTCGACAAGGGGTTATTTTTAAACCGGGCAGTTTAATAGGTTAGCGGTTTTATTAGCCGTCAGTGGAATGTCCTGTGTGTGTGTGCCGTGTGAGTTGTGATGTGGTAACGCGGGCGTACAACAAGAGGCGCCTTTGTTCCTAAAGGGTAGTCAGACAGTGCAGCCAGCTGCAGCTCTCGCTCTTCCAACACACGGGGTCATGTGCACCACTGCGTTCTGCCACACCATAATACCCGGATGGCCGTGAATGATGTGCTAAGTAACTCTGTGTGAAGTAACTGTATGATGCTAATGAATGCTAAATGGTGCTATGCAAAGAAACTGTTTGTCATTCTGTTGGATGCACTGTTGAACACAAACACACAGTGAATATGCGCACTGCATTCATTTGACAGTAAACAAAAGCATGTTTAGACTAGAATAGGGTGTTGATAAAAAAAAAACAACGCTTTAAAACACAAATCGATGTCTCCAGTTAGTGTGTTTAGTTACCCTCTGAAAACCCTCAGGGCCTGTTCAGCAAAGTCAGCAGTCCTCAAACATGCCAACTGGTCTGCTGCCGGTGTCATCTGCAGTGATTCATGTCTGGGGTCACACAGTAAGGCAGTAAGGCAATTCCTTCCTCCTTTGAATCGGATGAATCAGATGCTTTTCCTGGCCCTAGGCTTCATAACCGAGGGCCCCCCCCCCCCCCCCCCCAAGTGTCAATACTGGAAATGCAACGAGACTGGGACATTCTTTGTAGCGTGTTCTAAGGTGAGTCCGGTCACACACAGCCCGTAGCTATCAATAGACGAGCACAACGTACGTCCACAGGAGCAGCAAATGGACTAAGTGGAGGCGGTGAATATTTGATAGCGTTGGCAGACGGAAAGATAATCTCTTCTTACTTTGATGCTGAATGTCCTCCGGAGGCCCCGCTTGTGTTCCCTGAGGTCCTCAGAGTGGCGGTACGGATGTTTGGGGTCCTCCGTGCCTCGCTGGCTCCCCGGTGGTGAGGACTGCTGGCCCTTCACCGTCAGCGGCCCGTGAGCCGGGTCCATCGCCCAGCTCGGACCCCCCATCTGCCCCGGGATGACGGGATCACCCCTGGGGCCCCACGGCCCCACAGGGCCCGGGACCCCGTCTCCGGCACCCCAGGTCCTCTCCTCCGGCTCGGGAAAGTCGTCGCTGGTCTTGGAGTGGCACAGGATCAAAGACCTGTGACTCCGCCACAGAGAAGAGGGAGTCAATGTTAAGAGCACCACAACAAAAACAACGTTCCTACAGGAAGTAAGGAAGCACCAGAAGGAACGATAAGAAGCAGAAAAAAGAACGATAAGAAGAAGAAGAAACAAACAAAAGCCATGGTTCACCCTCCTCCAGACATTCCTGCCAGAGGATTCCATGAAGCTTGCTGGCTGTTTCCCAACAACAACAACAACAACAACCACAACAACAACAAGAGAACACGAGAGCATAACTTGTTTCCCCAGGTTGCACCTCTTGACAACACCACCACCACCACAACCACCACCACCACCACCGTGACCCACCTGGAGAGCATGGCCAGACGGTTGGACCTGTGGCTGTGGCCGCTGGGGCTGCTGCAGCCGTTTCCCAGCATGCCCGGCTCCCTGCCCCGTCGCTCCGTCCTGCGAGCCGCGGTGAGCTCCGCCGCCCCGGCCGCCCCGCTCTCGTGCCTCTGCTGCGTCTGCTGCTGCTGCTGCCTGCTGCTGCGTCTGCCTCTGCTGCTGGAAGTGCGTCTGGGGCATGCTGCTGGTGGGCCTCGCTGCTGGAAGTGCGTCTGGGGCATCGCTGTGGGCGCGAGTTGCTGACCGTGCGTGTGTCCCATGTGCTTTGGGAAGGAAAAAAAAATGAAACACACCCTGCTTCTCCTCCTCCTCCTCCTGCTGCTGCTCTTCTTCCTCCTCCTCCTCCTCCTCCTCCTCCTCCTCCTCCTCCTCCTATACCTCCTCCTCCTATCTGAGCCCGGCTGGAAGAAGTGAAATGGAGAGGAGGGACACTCTGAAAGCCAATTAGAAAATTCAGTTAGAGGAGAAAGCATCTGAGCGTCTGGGATGCTGTGTGTGTGTGTGTGTGTGTGTGTGTGTGTGTGTGTGTGTGTGTGTGTGTGTGTGTGTGTGTGTGTGTGTGTGTGTGTGTGTGTGTGTGTGTGTGTGTGTGTTTGTGCGCGTGCGTGTATGTATTTGTGTGTGTGTGTGTATTTGTGTGTATGTGTGTGTGTGTGTGTGCATGTGTGCATGTAATTTAGTGTGTATGTGTGTGGGTGCATGCGATAAGTGACTCGATGCGATAAGAGTGCTTTTCTTTCCGGGATTCGAAAAAAAAAAGTAATGTTTTCTCTGTTCTACTCCTGACCAGAACATAAGCAGACGGTTGTTGCACGCAATCCCTCAACGTCTCACACACACACACACACACAAACACACACACACACACACACACACACACACACACACACACACCACACACACACACACACACACACACACACACACACACACACACACACACACACACACACACACACAC